>JAQIXA010000027.1:0-92208 GCA_034699045.1 Nanhermannia cf. coronata Gr-Ori-00579 | reverse complement strand
ATGTAGGTAGGTATATGTATAAACCCAAAGATAAAATGCTAATCTTATGTCTTAAGTGGTGGAATAAACCTACTTAAGATCAGGCTAATTTTTCAAAGATATGGAAATTTGCATACATTATACAGGTCGTTTTTGTAATGTAAAGATTTGCAAAAAATTGATAAGTTTCATTTCAGTCTTCATAAAAACCAATAATTTAAGGTATGGTATTTAGTATTTAAGGTATTTAAGATCAAATAGACAGGTCTAGTCCAGACTCCAGATTGTGATTCCAGTTCCAGACTTTGTTTAAGGGCAAAATCTTATTAAATTATGGAAATGAATTGAATCAATGTAGCTTTTGCATAATGTATTTTATTCAATATAAAAGTAAATGATTAATTGATTAATGATATCCATATAAAGTACCCTACCTACATACATTGCTAATAAAATAATTGATTGATTGAATTTTTTCTTCATTTGGGCTTAAGGTATAGAGTGTATAATACTTTTACTAGCTACTTAAGTTATTGCATTTTTTCTAATATTTCTTATTTACATATTTGGAAATTTCTATCGGATTACCTTTTTATTATCGACTACTATTTTATTTATTATCTTATGGTAAGTACGGTACCTAGGTATTTTATTCAAATTTAAACTGAGGCTTTTAAATAGCCTTAATTCGATGATTTAACTATTTTGGTTTTGGTGTCAGTCTCACAATCAGCTTGACTTTAAGCTAAGCTGAAAAGTTCTCATTGAAAATGATTAGTGACTATAAATACAAAATGTACCATACTAATAATAAACCAAATACTTTACATAAAATATCTTTCTCGTATAGACTGTGGCTTGTACATCTACGTGTATGTACTTATTACATGGCTTGGCAGGAATACCTTTTATCTCATCTCATAAATACCTAACATTTTGTCCTCGAATATTTTACTTCTTTCTTATAACTTATAAGAAAGAAGGTATTTTATTTTTGCTTGTTCTATTCTATGCTTATGGTAAATACTTTTGTATTTGTACAGAATATTGCATTGCATTTCGAAGAATATCCTCAAAAATGAAATAAAAGTTCGAGGAAGTAACATAAAATATATACGAGTAATACCTATTATAAGGCTTAAGGCGGCTCATGCTACTGCGCTCAAAATATCCTCAAAAAGCTCAAAATTAAAAGACCTTCTTTTTGCTTTTGCTTTTACTTAGAAAATCCATACAGACCATTACCATGGTTTGGATATACCATACCCTAACGTATACGTAATACTTACAATATATGCATACCTACCTGAAATGAACATAGTGGTGGACTAGCTGAAGGATCTCCTATACAAGCACTGCAAAAAAAGAACTCTAGAATCAAATCTATAGGAGTTTCTACCAGTCGAGTCTGCATGTTTGAATCAATCAATTAAATTCTCTTACTTGACTTACCTATTTAAAAGAGTATAGAATACAAGTATAGAATACCAAAAATTATAAAAAATATATAGGGATTATTCATACAAAATTACTCAGCAGAATCTCTATAAAGTGTAAATAAGTATTTACTTAAAACTTAAAGATACTTAAGACACTTAAAGTACTTGTAATTAATAGAAATAAATCAAAAAGTATTTACTGTGCTAATTGCTCTATTATAGTTATAAAGATTTTAAAATTTTACATTAAAGAATCTTGAACTATTCTATTACTTACTTAAAGAAATCATTCTCACTAAACGGTTCAGCAACCTCCCCTTAAGCTCTCAAATAAATCTCAAGATTTTTAGATTACAAAAAGTAGGTAAATAAACCCGGTCAGAAGTTTACAAAATTTTTTGGGATTTTTTGCACATTTGACCTTTATGTAAGTCTGAAATAGTTAAAAAAAATTATAATTTTAGTATTTGAAGAGTTGTAAAAATCACACAAGTCAAGTGGTAAAGTGTAAAAAGTGTCATTTTTTGCTATTTTTTGAGAGATTTTTGAAGGATATCGCGAGTCCGTGTTTTGTGATGATTGGCAAAGGTTCTGTGGTTTTTCTAGTTAAAATGTAAAATTCCAGGTATAAATGGTGGTCAAAAGTAAACCTGCTTGTATTTATGCATATCATTGTCTTCCAAGTCAAAGGGTAAGTCAAAATTTTGGTCAAATTTATAATTTAAGGTATCAAATTTAATGTAGACTGTAGGGTAGTTTAGCTCTGAAAACTACGTTTTTGGCAAAATTGCCAACATTGTCTCAAGTGTGAGGCCGAAATTTGGGTTTCAGAGCTGAATTAAATGATTGAAATAGAGTATAGAGGTTTAGTTTAGGGGCAAAAATTTTATCTAATATTCTCTTCTCACTCTCTCTTCATGAACGTTGTTCAGCTCTGAAAACCCCGATTTCGGTTTTTGGTAACATTTTCTCGAGTAGTAAGAGTGGAACCGAAATTTGGGTTTTCAAAGCTGAATTAAACGAACCTATAGTCTAGGTCGAGTGTAAAAGATGTAGGTCAGGGTAGGGTCAGGGTACGTAGAATAGATCTTGAGAATATTTTACTAATTTTATGTTTTTGTATGTGTTTTTAGAAAGTGAATGGCCGAGAGTCAGTTTGTTGGTGGGGAATTTATGAAGACAAAAGATGCAGGACAAGGTCAAGGTCGAGATGTGCCAACTGGACAACTTGGGTGTGATTCGGTCAACCAGCAGGGCTCAGGTTTATTCAATTCAACAGCTGCACAAAAAAGGAGATCAACACCAGAGGATTCAGCAGCATTTCATATTAATTTTGGAAATCCAGTTAATACCACCCCCACTGGTGGTAACGGCTACACTACAAGAGAAGGAGAAAGGCAAAGATCAGCATCAATCAATAATTACACCGCTCCAAGTAGTTCAAGAGGTCAGTCAACATTTCTGGACCGGCTTAGAACACAATCGAATCCATTTCGAAGGAATTCAAAAAGTGTGATCTCAACACCAACTGAGGAAAGAAGTCCAACTCATCATTTCCAGGATTTTATTTATGGATCTTCGTATAATGGATCTGATAATATTGATTGTGGTTTAACAAGAGGTAGTGGTGGTAGCAATACTCCTGGAGGAACTAAACCTCGAAAATGGTTCTCTTTCTCATCACTTAATAATCGAATTAATTTAACTAATTTATTAAACATTCCCAAGTCTCGATTAAGTGTGTCATCAACTCTCTCTTCAGTTTTTAATGGTGGTAGTGGTGCACCATCACCTACAGGTGATTGTGATGTTGGTTTCATAAATGATGATCCAGATCCTATAAAAATTTACGAGAGTTCATTCTACAGACCAGAACTTGGATCACCTACACCCTCATGTCAGACCGTGTCGGGTGAATTCCCCTCAAGATTCTCAAATTATAATTATTGTACCAATTCAGGCCAATTAAGTTATAGTCCTTCTATCACTAATACAAATAATAATCCGGCTGTTGTCCTAAGGAGGAGAAAGTCTAGTGGAAGATGCGTTTCTGGAAGTTCTTATGGTGGTAGTGGAAGAAGTGGTGATCGAATTTCCCTGCCCTCATCAAATTGTTCAGCTAATTCTAATACAAGGTTAAGTTGTGGTGAATTTTATCCTGGTCCTGGAACTACGCCAACAAGTGGATTCTCTGAATTTCAATTTAGTGGAAATTGGCAAAATAATTCAATAAACTCTTATTCTAATTTCGAGTCGAAAAAATCCCTTGGAAGAAGTTTGCCAACTCTTTTAGGTAATAATAATAATAGTTAGATATCAAATCAAAGTACCTCTTGTATATTTATTTATAAATAACCTTTAAATTAAGAACAATCTGAACAAGTAACTATAATATCACAAAATTTTTATTTTATTTTAGGTTATGTTTATGTTTATGTAGCTATTTTTTAATGTTTTTATTTACCCCCTTTAAAAAATGCAGTTCACATTTATTTTAATTATCTATTCTTTACGAGTTTAGCTCAACAATATTACAATTCAATTACAAAACAAATACATATAGATAGGTAGGTATACTTCAGGACCAAATGTTTATTAGGTAGGTATCTATCAAGGTTTATAAACAAGGATATAGGCATATCATATTTAGTAGGGTGTAAGATAAAAGCATGAACAAATACATTAAAATAATGCAAATATAATAAGCTTTAATTAGAATTTCTCATTTATTTATTTGCACGTTCGTTCTTTTCTTCAATATTTGATCAAGCTTTAAACTCAATTCCGTATTTAATTTGATTTATTAATGCGCTAATACATATTGTATACGTTTACGTAAGTACCCTAATATAAAAAATATATAAATGAGTAGCATACATACAGTAATTCTAATTTCTAAATAAGGTAAAATGAGTAAACCATTTCATGGATTAGTTAATGGTTTTTAAATGGCATTTTTATAAATCGTTTTCTACTACTTACGCACAAACACCATAAAATTTGTCATTTTTTAAATACCCTAATTACTAGTAAGGTACAATTAATATTTTGAAGTCGATAATTTAGTGAAAAATTCAGTGGACATCTTTTATAGTTGGCACGGTTCTCATGTGGCAAATTAAAGGGCATAAAAGACATAAGTATTAATTATGTTAATTGTAAATCAGAAAATGTTTTTATGAACTTTAATTAATACCAGTGTAGTGGTAGTGGTTTTTAAATCTATTTTTTAAAGTTTCAAGTGTCATGTTCAACACAAAAATCTTTATATAAAACACAATTAAATTAGAATTTTATCAATTTTATCATTTCCTCTCATGAAATTGAGATAGGCAGAGGCATACCCATATAACTTTATTGCTACTTTTATAGGGGAAATTGAATATAAAGCGTTATTAAGGGTATGTAATGTGTATTATTTATAATTTGATGTAATATAATATAATTCAAGTAATTTTATCTCTTAATTTTATTATGAGGAGGATTGAGAGAATTGGAATCGAGGACTTGCATGAAATGGAACCACATATTTTTTTATTATTTGTCTGTTCTATTATAATGCAGATTATTTATAAATGTGGTTGCTTCATTTTTCCTTTATCAATATTTTTTTGCAAAACTATTCAAAACATTTAATCTTACACCCATCCATTTAAAAAAGTTTAGGTTTCATTTTTTTTTTTCAAGTTTAAAAAATCATACAATGTATTAAATATTTATTACAAGAATATTAATAATTTGTGTAAATTGTAATTTTTGTAGAAGCAATGGAAGGTGGTAGAGGAAATTCAGTTGATCCCAATTTTTTAAGAGTTCCAGTCGAAGCTGTCATTGATTTATTATACCAAGAATTTGCAGTTTTAACTGGAAGCAAAACTTATGATGACCATTATATTATTCTTTTTCCAGACAGGTATGAAATAAATCTAAATATCTATATTACAATCAGTTTAATTACATTTTAATTTGATATTTCAGAGGAAATTTTCAATACCTTGCTGAGGAAGATTATAGAAGTAAGTTACCTACTATTTAAAAATTTAAGTATAAAACTAATAACTATAAGCTTATACTTATAAAATTAATGAACTAAATTTTCTTTTTTAGAACTCATGATATACCTTATTTCGGTTCCCCCGTAAGTGTTTAAAATTTATGAATTTGATGAAATTAATGAAATTAATGGATTGTTTTCTGAAAATAATACTCGATTTTCTTAACTTTTTATTAGAATTCAAGATTCAGAGACTGGATTTGTTATAATTATTGACCGAAGACAAGACAAATGGCATTCTGTCAAAAATACCCTTCTGAGAATCTCTGTAAGCCCCTATAATTTTGATTTTTTCGAATGAATTCTTATTGCAATTGAATGCTTATCTTTTATCTTTTTACAAGTAGATTGTAAATTATTTTAAATTATTTTGTTTAGAACTTTTTCCCTGGACTGATTCATCGAGTCTTTGTTTTAAGACCAGTTGGTTTTTTACAAAAAGCCCTATCTGAAGTTTCAACAAAATTATTTCGAGCTGAAAATTTAAGATTCCGATTAACAGTCTGCAATCATGTAAATGATCTGTCAAGTTTTATATCACAAGATCAGCTAACTTTTGACTTGGGTGGCAAAATGATTTATAATAAAGTTTCTTGGGTTCAACAAAGGATTGAGGTTGAGGGATTTAGTCATGCTTTACAGATGCTATCTAAAGAATTGAAAGCCTTTACCGAGTCATTTAATGAGATTGAGTGTCCTAACGATGTGATAACAACTGAACATTTAATTATTGGAAAGAGTGAGGAATATCAAAGGCTGAATTTGGATTTATCTCAAGCTTTTTGTAAGTCCAGTTTAAATTCTATAAATATAAGTGACAGATTTAATCAATTGTAAATAATCTTGAATAGGTCATGGAGAAAGTTTAGTCACCAAAATTAAGGATGACAAAGTTGATAAAACATCAATTCAAATCATCAATGTGATAAGTGTTGAACGATTTATTCTACAAATTGAGGCAAGTTTTTAAAAAATATTTTATATTACTTTATTATTTCCTTTCCGGTCAAAAGTCCAAATTGTGTGGTAGAACATAAATCTAATGTTTAATTAATTTTAGGAAACTAATAAATTATTTCAAGAGTTTTGGATTAAAGAAAAAAGTAAATTGGAGCAATGTCTAAATCTTAGAAGATTTGAACAAGAATTTCGAGAACTGCAGGTAAATAATCAATTTTAGAAATGCATTTTTCTATGTTTTAAATAATGTTTTAATTAAAAATATCTTTTTATTTCTTTAGGCTTCTTTTGATTTAAATGTTAAAACGCTTAGTTCATTACTGGATAAGGGCGAGAATCTTGAAAAAACTGACGAGTTAATAGCCGAAACTCTCAATTTTCAACAATCAGCGCTCGAAGATGTGAAGAAAGCAATTGATCTGGAAAATCTTGGCCGGGAGATAGCTGTGAGCAATCCATCATCAAAAGATTCGGTTGAACCTAAATGCGTCGAATTATCAAGAATGGCATCACATTTTAGATTTAGTCTTGAGGAAAAAATTGGCCGACAATATTTATGGAGACGTGTTCAAAGTACAATTGAAAGGGTAAGCCTTTTTTAGATTTAGATTTTATTCTTGAATAAGCTTTAAAATGATAATTTGATTTTACTCAAATTAGACAAACAAATTGTGTTTTGAGGGTATGGAATTGATAGCCGCACATAAATCAGAGAACGAATTAGAAGATCCCAGTGATTCATTATTATCTCTCGAGAGAACTGACGAGTACCTTGACAGATTACAAAGTCAAATTGATGAATTAATACAGTTAAAAAATAGTTTAAATAATATTTCTGTATCACAATTAAGGACATTAGTCAAACAGGTGAGAAACAATTCATTTTTTCTAATATAAATTGGTTTTTCAAATAGGTAGTTAGGTTTCTTTTTCATTCAATTTTTTGTACTTTTCAGATTTTAAAGAAAGCCGAAGAAATTCAAGACATGGTAGCAAAAAGGAGATCCTTTTACGCATTACAAAATTCCAAATTAAGATCTCGTATTAGTCCAAATTCAATTATTTTAAATTTTGGCTCAACACAACAATCAAATAAGTATAATAATAGTGTTGATGGCAAAAATAGCAGTAGCAATAAGGAAAATGATAAAAATATGAAAAGTTCAGTATCGAATGGACAAAAGGTTGTTGATGAAGAAACTGCTGAAAGTCGAAGAATTAAAAGGGGACATGTTTTAAATGAATTAATTTCTACAGAAAAGTTATACGTGGAAGAAATGGGAGAAATTCTTACAGTAAGTGTATTATTTACCATAAATAGGAAATTTTATTAGTTTTCTGTTATTTTCAGGGATATCGTGATCAAATATCAAATTCGGATTTAAAACTACCATCTCAATTAAATTCTTCTAGTAGTAACAACAAAGGGAAAAAGAATCAAAAGGGCGATGCATCACCAATTGTTTCCATTTTATTTTGCAATTTAGAGGAGATATACTCATTTCATTCTAAAATATTCTCGCCTGATTTATCAAATTGTATTCAATCACTTGAACTTGTAGGCTTATGTTTCATTCAAAGGGTAACTTTAAAAGTTCATTCACATTTTTAGATACTAATTTAACAAATTGGTTTATTTTTCTATTTAGAATTCAGACTTTTTAGCCATGTACAGCAAATATTGTCAATTACTACCAGCAAGTGAAGCTTTGAGAAGAGAAATTGGCGAAAATCATCCTATTTGTAAGTAAAGAAAATTACTAAAATTTATGAATTTTACTAAAACTATAACTTTTTTTCAATAGTCGTTTCTTGTCGAAATAATATCAAACATAAACTACCATTAGGAGCCTATTTACTTAAACCAGTTCAACGTATAACAAAGTACCAACTTTTATTAAAGGTAAGGATTTTATCTGTCATTTAACACAAGAATTTCTAATTGTTCTTATAATTTAAGGATCTAGTCAAATACTCTGAAGGTTGTGAAGGTCGATTAGAGTTAATTGAAGCTCTTGACTGTATGCTTGTAGTTTTAAGATATGTAAATGATGGTAAGATTTAAAAACTTGAATAAAAAATATTGAAAATTGATTGTAATTTTAATTTTGTATCAGGAATGCATCAATTATCAATCATCGGTTATCCCGTAAGTATTTTTAATTATACTTGTTATATATATCCACTATTATTTCAAAAATGATTTTTGGATTTATTTTCCCAGACTCCTTTACACGAAGAAGGACCATTATTGCTTCAAGGCTCTTTTACTTTATGGACTGAAACGGCAAAAGATAAACTTAGGATTAATGGACATTTACGTCAAGTCTTTTTATACAAAAAATCAATATTAATCTGTAAAAAATGTGCCAAGTCATCAAGTTATGAATTTAGAACAAAATTAAATCTCTCTGAGGTTGGACTTACTGAATCTTTAAAAGGATCGGGTTCAACTAAAAAATTTGAAATTTGGGTTCAAGGAAGACAAAAAATATTTTTATTACAAGGTACATATTCAAGCTTTATGAGCTAAAAATAATTGATTTTTAATACTTCTTTTCTGTATATGAAAAGCCGAGACTCAAGATATGAAAGATGTGTGGGTCCGAGAATTAAAACGATTATTAATGGAACAATTAGGTAAATTTTTATTTATAAATATTGGATTTTCTGGAAAATACTTTTATATTTTGTGTAGAATCATTACGAATTACAAAAGCCTCAACAGCTCCAGCTTCAATGAGAGGTTTAACAGAACCAAATAATTCTGCTGTATTGAAAAGAAATAAGCTAAAAGGAAACACACTCAATGGCTGGAGATCACAAAGTCATCGACCTTTAAGACAAACTTCATCTTGGGATACTCCGGACTCCAGATTTATCCGATCAAAATCTCGAAGTAGTTCTGAAAAATCGGAGATCGAGGAAGAACAATGGAGCTCTGATGAGTTGAATAGTGATGACGAGGAAATCGGAGTACATTCATCAAAAAGTAAAACTAGTAGTATGACTGATGGGAATAGCATTTATGGGAACGGTGAAGTGATTGAAAACGGGCCAACTAAATACATCGCACTAGCCGACTACAATTCCATATCAGAACAAGAAGTTAATTTAAAAGAAGGCGAAGTTGTAAATTTGTTAAAGATGGGTTTGGCTGGATGGTCATTTGTAGCAAAATGTGACTCGATTGAAGGATGGGTTCCCTTTAGCTTTCTAGAACAATTTGGAAATGGAAATAAGCATTCGTCTACAGTGAGTTCTTTATGTAGTAGCAGCAGTGGTGGCGGTGGTTGTGGAGGAGGTACAGGACTTGGAAGTGAAAATCCAAGCAAATCTCAAAGCTCTGAAGATCTTATTCTTACTACAACACCATTCAGGTGAATATCTAAAAAAAATTTAATTCTTGATCGTTCTGAAAGTCTGTAGAATGTCATAGTCATAAATTTCTCGCTCATTGTCATTATATTTAGATAGATTTTAGATATAAGTAATTTTTTACTAAAAATTCATCATGTCATGTCCCTTTACCATTATAGTACAGATTACTACTACAGACTACAGCATAATTATATTTTTGTGTATCTCTAAAATCTAAATCTAATACAGGTTTATTTAGATAATTAGAATATTCTAATTAGATAATTAGAATATTCTTAAAAACTTAAACTTGAGGTTAAATCGGTTAAAAATGAGATGAAAAGATTTTAAGCTTGATAATTTTTTAAGTATTTTAAAAAGAAGTTGCAGTAGTTGCAAGAAAGTTACAAAATAAATAAATAATGTACTTAAAGTACTTTCTACTTAATTAATTATTTGACTAAATTGACGGATTATGACAGGGGATGTTTAAGTACCTATACACTCAATGTTAGTGTCTAATTAATATTAAGAAAAAAAATCTATGTAAGTTTAAAAATTAGATACCTAGATTTTAAGCATTAAATTGTAGATTTGTAGGGAAAAGCAATACCAAAAAATAAGTACTTTACCTAACTATTTTAATTATAATTTTATAGGAATTATATATAATAGGATAGATGGTAAGCTAGAAACTAGAAAAAGTAATAATATGTTATAGGATTTATCTAATTAATATTAATATAATACCACACCACAACCTACCTACGTATTTAAATTATGTACTCAAAAAAGCTAGTCATCATCCTATTATATCTCTCATGCTGAATGTTGCCTATCATAATCATGACTATGAATTATTCTTATTATTTAAGAAAATAAGAAATTATTTAAGTAGGTAAGGTACATTTTATAGAATGTAGGTATTTGATTAAAATTAGGATAAAATTATTGTGAAATTAAATTAAGTAGGTAAATAATTAATTATAAGAAAAGTTGGAAAAATATTATGCAAAGTACTTATATAAAGAATTAAATATTATGCTAAGAAAAATTAATTAGGATTATTAGATAACCTATAGATTATAGTTTATAGAAATAAAATAGAATAGGTAGAAAGGATTGTATATTGTAGTTAGTAAGCAGTAAGTAGTTAAAACCAGTTAAAAATATTGTATTGGGAATAATTATAATTATGTTAGAGTTTAAAATTAAACAGAAATCCTGAAACTTATAGACACTTAAGAACTGCAATATAATATTAGTTTAGATTAGTATTAATTAGTATTAATTAGTATTGGCCATTGGCAGTCTTAAAAACTTTATTTTCTGTAATATTTAGTATTTGTTTTCTATATGTCTACTACAGTTTGTTGATTTATCTTATCGTTTTAAATTTTTTAAAATAATTTTGAGAAAGGTTTTGTTGCCAATCTCATTTCTAGTTTACTAAATAAGACTGATCTGTTGATCCTGTAATATGGATATGTTATTATAATTATGAAAAACTTCTATTCCTTGACAGACTTTACTCTACCCTACGAGTATAATTTAGAAATTACGAAAGACAAAAATGCACTCCATGAAACAACAATTGAAAATTTTCAACCTAAAATCCAATTACTATTCTAACTAATCGCAAAATAATTATCTATATCTTACAATATTTCCTTGTGTATTTGTAATATTAATATTAAGTTTAGTTAGGTCTATAAACCAGTTCAAAATTAATATATATTATTATTTAAGTTGGAGTATAAGTATTGTTAATTTCTTGTGAATTTATTGTGATATTTTTCCCTCAATTAATTGCTATATAATAATATAAATTATACGTAAAAATTACATCCAAGTATTTTTATATTTTTCTTATGAAATGAAGTAAATTATTTCTTCTCTCTAAACTCCATTACAAAAGTTAAATGTAAAGAAAATGTACCTAACCTAATGAATGCCTATGTTTAAGTTTAAGTTAAAAAATGTATTATCATAAAATACCTCTAATTTAGAATTTTTTTTGTCTAAATCTCGATTGTATTCGAAATTCGAAATCTAATTTTTGTTTTCCAATGAACATTTAAATAAAACAAAAGTCTAAATAATAATTATTAAGAAAAAATCAAGTAAAAAAGATCTAGAATGTTGTGCTAACTGACATTTAAATTAGTGTAAGAAAAGTAAATATGTACTATTCTGTATTGTATGTATATTGGACAATAAGAGAAAGAATTACTTAATAAAATAAAAATGCAATTAAAAAAGAAAAAGTTTACCTTTATAGTTAGGTACTTATTAATTATGCAGATTGAACAACAAGATTTCGAGCTTGATAGAAAGAAGAAACGAGGGCTCCCAATTGCAATTTCTCATTTGTTCCAACTGAAATTGAGAAAAAAGAGTAAGTAGTTAATATTGCTAACTACCTATATTTAGTCAATTCAGCTTTGAAAAATTAGCTTTTGGCACTAATAAATTTCAAAAGCAGAATTCAGAGCAGAATAGATAAATTGCATTTTTTTCTTACTTGTTAGACGGTATTCCAAATCTGCAAGTTCTTTTAGTATAAAAATCCGAACTTGAGGTGGAAAATCAATTCTTCGTATATAACTGTGCACACCGTTGACAATATCAACTAATGCTATCCCTTTTTCTGTTTTGAGTTTGAAAATCTTATTGAAGGCATTAGTGATATCATCGGTTAGCATCCATTTGACTGTTTGCTCAATATCTGCTGGATTTGGTGCTCCTGTGCACAAATAGAAATGCTCTGGGGTGAGTGTGACACGATCTTCCTCTTTACCAGTTGAAGTTGGATCACCAAAAGCTAAGGCTGTACTTTGTAGAATATTTATAACTTTTCTCATATCACCATCACCAAGTTTCAAAAGTGTATTAATTCCCTCTTCATCGACACTCAAGCTAAAATGTTATAAAAAAGAAAAGATATTAATAAAAGAATCTGTAAGTCAGTCGAAATAGAAAAAAAATAGCAAAAATAAATATCCACTTACTTTTCTTGTTCTATTACAAAGTTTAATCTTGGAATGATTTGATCAGGTTTCAATGGTCCAAAGCGGAATCTTGTACATCTACCTAAAAGTCAAAAAAAAAAAAGATCAATACTTATTAATATCACAGCACAGTTCATAGAAGCTAGGTTTTGGTAGGTACGAGTACTTTACTTACTTTGTATAGCAGGAATTATTTTACTCAAATAATTGCAAATGATACAGAATCGAACATTTGTTGTGTATTTTTCAATTACTAGAATAGAAGAAAGAATTTTAATTTTGTGCAAAACTAGGTCTATTTAATATTAACTTACTTCTCCTAAGAGCATTCTGTGCATCATTCGTCATAGCATCCGCTTCATCAAGTATTATAAGCTTAAAAGTATTACTGAAGATGGTTTTCGTTGAAGCAAATGTCAAAACTTGACCTCGAACAATCCCAATACCTCGATCATCAGAAGCATTCAATTCTAATACTTTAGTACTAAATTCATTCGGTTTATAAAGTTGCTTAGCACAAGCCAAGATTGTGGACGTTTTCCCAGCTGCAAATAATAATTTCAAGCATAATTAAAATTAGTAACAATTAACAATAACCTCGTTGATAAACTATCAATATATTTATATATAGTAAGGTTATTACTTCCAGGTGGTCCATAAAATAGTAAATGTGGGAGTCTCTTTTTATCGATGAATGTTTTAACTAGAAGAAAAGAGCACAAATGTTGACCTTCTATCTAAGTAAATAGATAATTTTATAATTAGTTAAGACTCACTTGTTCTAATAATTTCATCATGAGATATTAGTTCATCCAATTTGTTCGGCCGATATTTCTCGACCCTAAAAAATAAATAAATAAATCAAAAAAATTAAAATTTTGTCAAGTTGTGGCATATGTACCCTATTATTTATTATGTCCAACAACTAAACGAAAATGAATATTTAATAACATGACATTCTGAAGTTCCGAATCGGAACTATGAATTATTCATTTATTTCAGCTCAGAAAACCCAGATTTTCGCTTCGCTTTTATAAGTAAATTAAAGCAGAATGGAAGAATGGAAGTCAAAATAAGGCTTTTCAGGGCTGAATCTTAAATAAATTTCAATTTCAATTCTTAAATTTTAAATGGTGCATTATTTGTAATTTGAAATTTGATCTTGATCTCATATGAAAAGCAAGATTTCAGACTCTATCTATAAAATATAAATATAAAACTCTAGACTCAATCTTACAATATAAAGTAGGTAAGTACATGCGAAAATATAAAGTCAAAATCTGGTTTTTCACAGCTAAATACAATTAGAACATGAATTATTATTATTTACCATTAATCATTCATATTCATAAAATTATTAAAATGTAATTACTTTGACTTTTTTAAGTAAAAAAATGAATATGACAATGACAAATTATCTTAAAAACTACATTAAAATTGACATTAAAATGATACCAACTTACCAGGGTAGGTTTAAATGATACGGTTTATCCACATTTGATGTCATTTTGACCTACAAATTTGCAAAATTAGGTCAAAAATCCAAAATTTTGGCCAAACAAAAATTGACAAAGAAATTTTTTGATGATTTTTATTTTTTTTGTCAAAATTATTTGGTAGCTTTCCCGGCCAAATTCTTCGAATTTTAGCACATTTTAAAACCGCCATCTATGCAAAGCCGGTTTAGCAGGCAAAAAGTCGTGCAAGTTGATTTACCAACAATTCGGTTTTTTTTTAATTAATTTTTTGCTAATTTTGGTGACATTTTGGGTCACTTCTAACCGGGTAAGGTCAACTATGGTCATGTGTTTTAGGACCATGAGCCACTTGGTCAATTTAGCCATTTTGGTCAAATTTTGACCAAGAAATTAACATTTACCTTAGATTTTTTAAAAAGATTTGTTCAATATCATATCATATTGCATGTGCTTTTGATTTTAATTTTAATTATTTTTTTTATAATTTGCAGGATAATGGGTCGAGTAATTAGGGCACAGAGGAAGGGAGCAGGTAAATTAAAATTTCATTATATTACAGCTAAACTTCTTTATAAGGTACTACCTACTCTACTTGTCAGTAAATCGCTCGAAAGGTTTCAGAAGAATCTACGATATTCCATGTGCTATGTTATTTAGCACTCATTTTTCTAGTTCTAGAGACTTTCTTGTGTTCCTAGTTTTTTTAGTGTTCTGTGTACCTTATATAGAAGTTTTACTGTAATTGTATTTGTAATAGGATAGTTTTGTACATAAAGTTGACCATTTTATTTTATTTCTGTAGGTTCCGTATTCGTAGCACATACTAAACATCGTAAAGGAGCACCCAAGTTTAGACATTTAGATTTTGCTGAAAGGTACCTACATAATTTACATTAAATGGTTAAAATCTTACGATTTCATAATAAAGGTTTAACATATTTTAACTACGATTTTTTATTTTTTTAGACATGGATATACTAAGGGTGTTATTAGAGAAATTATCCATGACCCAGGACGTGGAGCACCTTTAGCTATGGTTAACTTTAGAGATCCATATAGATTTAAAACAAGAAAAGAATTATTTATTGCAGCCGAAGGAATGTATACAGGTCAATTCGTCTATTGTGGGAAAAAAGCTACCTTACAAATTGGAAATATTATGCCTAGTAAGATTAAGATTATCATTAGCATTAGATTACCTTATATTGAGTTTAAATTCGAGTTTTATTTTAAATATTTTAAAAAATTTTTTTAGTTGGAACTATGCCAGAAGGTACAATTGTTTGTAATTTAGAAGAAAAGACCGGAGATCGTGGACGTTTAGGTATTTGTAAAATAAAAATCCAATCTTAAAAATTGTACTAATTTTTATTTTTTTCGATTTTTAGCTAGAGCATCTGGAAATTATGCTACCGTTATTGCCCACAATCCTGACACAAGAAAGACTAGGTAGGTATTTAATTTAATGCATATTTTATTAGTATCTGATATATATATTTGATAAAAATGTATTCTATATATGTATTTGTTAATTATTTAAATTCAATTTTGTAGGGTCAAATTACCATCTGGAGCAAAAAAAGTAATTCCTTCAGCAAATCGGGCTATGGTTGGAATCGTAGCTGGCGGTGGTCGAATTGACAAACCCATCCTCAAAGCTGGTCGTGCTTACTTCAAATACAAAGCCAAGAGAAATTGCTGGCCAGTTGTACGTGGTGTGTGCATGAATCCAGTTGAACATCCTCACGGGTTAGTATACAATTACAATTATGAATAATTATAAATAAATACCTGTAAAACTGACAAAATTTGAACGTTTACAAAATTTGTAAATACATAATGGCTTTATTTTCATTTTCAATTTACAGAGGAGGTAATCATCAACATATTGGTAAAGCCTCTACAGTTAAGAGAGGAGCTTCAGCTGGTAAGAAGGTTGGTTTGATTGCTGCCAGAAGAACAGGTAGAATAAGAGGAGGAAAGAAAGAAATTGCTTCAAAATCTGACGATTAAACATCTAAACATAATCCGATAAAACTAAACTATACAATTTGTTTAAAAAATATATTTCTAATTGTTTTACTTATAAATTGTTTTTCCAACAATAAAGAACGAATGATATTCTGGAATTTATATTTGAAGATTGAGGTAAAGTCCTTTAATTTATTACATAAATTCATTTTATAAATACATACATATTTGTAATTAGATAGTAGTAGCTAGAATTTTTTTTAAAGTTGTGTGTTTTAGGTTAGGCTTTGACATTTGAGTGCTTAGAGATTAGAAAAGAGAAGAGATACCTAGACTTGAGAATAATTCCAATAAATCTTTAATTTATTAAATTAGTTATTTAGACTAATCTAAAAATGTACCTAAGTAATCTAAAAACAATTAAAATTTAGATTTTGTTATTAGTGAACTTTTAAAACGATTTACTAGGTACTTATATTATACTTATGACTTATACCTAATTAGTAATATTGAAAAGATTTTAATGACTCGTGTGAACCTTTACGTCCAAATTTAAATGATGGAAATTTTTTAGAAAATCTTATCAATTCTATGCAAAATAGAACGAGTGAAAGTAGCAGTCCTATGCAAATGACCCCAAATGGTCCAATAAAGTTAACAATTTTAAGTGGTTTGCTCTTATTCATTAGATCATGGTAAAATGTTATCATTTTTTCCCTAACTATTCCTCCATTATCCTGATTATTCTGATTAGAACTTTCTTTTTGAGAATTAGTAGACTTTAACCTCAAATGTCTTTCACTTTCCAGCTTTCTCTCGCTTATATCCTGTTTAAGCCAATGATTTGTAAGTCCAGTTGCTTGAAACTGAACAAGTAAATCTGAAAATAATCCTGTTAAAGGTGATCCCTTTGGAAAGGCCCAGACTAGGGGGACCAGTAGGCCAAATTCTTTAGCTTTAACTAGGAAATCGATACTTGTACTTGAGAGGAGTGTGTAATTCTTTGAAATCATAAACTCAGCAGCTTCAATATAGATTACACAAACAGTTAGCTTATCAATCACAACAGATTCGAGACACACTTGTGTATCCTTCTCTATTTGGAATTTGACGAATAATTTCCGATACACTGGTATAGTTGAGCTTTTAAAAGTATTGTAGGCAACACCACCGTAAAATTTAAATTTTATTCGATAAGTTGAATCAGCAAGTTGTGAGAAAGTTTCAGGAACTTGTTGAACGAATGGAAATGTTAGAAATGAGACCAATTTAGATTTGTAGGCTGTGCCTAGGAGAAGTGATCCAAATATCCAGAGAACACCAAGAAATCTTAATTCAGATGAGAGTCCTTGTAGTGTTATCCATTTATTTGATTGTTCTAGGAATATTTCCAGTAGATAGATTATGGAATATATTGGAGATTTCCCTGAAGATGGAATTATACTTTCCTTCTGGAGTAAGTACCAAGTTAAAGGGAATATTCCAAAGAATGCTAGGATAATCAAGAGCCATGAATCGGACGTAAATGGCCAGAAAAGAGACTCCCATCTGGATTCTGCATTTGGTCTTTGGAGCACAAAGGTCAGCCTTGTGTACTCAAATGTAGTCGTCGCATCAATAACACATTGCCTAAAAATCAATATGAAATGTAAAAAACTTTAGTTCAAAATTTCTTGAAAAAAAATTCTTTGAGGTTTTTTGAAAATTTTTGTCAAAAAACCCATTTCAAAAATTTTCTAGTAAAAGTAAGATTCTAACTTAAAATAGATAAGTACCTTACTGATATCCAAGATCATAACCTAAATATTTTTGTGCGAGCGAAGCGAGCACTTACTATTCAACTTTGCTTGCACTTTCTCCGTCTGTCTGTCTGTCGGTCTATTTGTCCAGAGGATAACTTGAGAACTACTGGTCCGGTCAAACTTGGCATGAAGGATCCCCATAGGGTTTGGGTGTGCCATTTCGACAAAAAACCACTCCTTGCGGTGTTGCGGACCCTTTAAGGGTCCGCCGGAACCGCAAGTTTTTTTTATTGGATATAAAAGTTCCCCATGGCTTGAAATGCAAATATATATGGTCCCCGGGTCCGTACGGCCCCCAGGAACCGCACGGTGGCCCCTGGAACCGCAAAATTTTTTACTTGATAAAAATAACATTTCATAGCTTTGCTCGCACAATTAATAATCAACTTCTAGTGAGTTGATTAAAGCCTAGTAACTTATATTGTTTTGTTTTATAACCTCTGCATAGATGTACCCAAAGGTAACCCAAAATCAGCCTTCGAATTAAAAACATCTCCAGCAGTTCCTAAAAAAATTTAAACTTTACTTATGGTCCATTTAGTACGTTATGCGTACCTATCCAAGTTCCATTTTCTAATTTGGATCCAGTACCTCGTCCAACAGAAAAGTGTATCCCATATGTAAAGTTCAAGTTCGAAGCTGATGTTTCCAGCATTTTGTACTGGACACCACGACCCTTGATCCCTCCACTTGGTAGATTTTCAAAACTCATGAAATGATCAGAATCAGTGGCTGCGATTTCCATTCTTTTACCTCGTAGACTTTCACCCCAATTTATTAACTTGACAAAACTACTAGTTTCAAAATCAAAATATGGTTTTGAACTATCAACATCGAGTCTATAGCCATTTAAAAGCCTCAAATTTAAATATGGTGGTGGTGTAAAATTTATAAATGCAAAGTAGTCCAATGATGGTCGAGCAAATTTTTTCCAAAATAATTGACTAAATGTAACTTTCAAAAGACCGTCCATTAAATTTGGATTAGGCTTCTCTACCAGGATTAATGCAAAATTGTCCAAATATTTTAAAGTTCCAAGAGCATAACTATTTCGAAGTTCATAAAATGTCCATTCATGGGCGAAAAATTCATCAAAAGTATGCTTATCATTTTGGTCCAAAATCTTGGGATTAAACTGGACATGGCTTATGTAAATATCTGTAGAATCCTGAGAACTTTCACTTGTGCTTTCACCAGAAAAATGCCCAAAATTGACAAAAATTATTGAACAGAAATGCTTATTTTGGAAACTTGTAGATGCCAAATTGTGTATTTTTAGAGAATAAGTAAAAATTGTGCAAAAAGTTAAAATAATTGATGAAATTTCCTTTTGTCTCAAGTTCATTTTTAATGGAGAAAGTTCAGAGAAAGTCAATTTATGTCTCTAATATCAATAACTTGTTAACAGTTTTGAAATAATTTTTTGCATTTTTTTACAAACAGCAAGGTATTTTATATGAGATTTGAGTTGAGAGATTGTTTTTTTAATAGAAAGATACGAACAATTAAGAAAAAAGGGCAATTATCCCAAATATTTTTGTCTGCCAAGTTCTGATTTGAATTTTGAATTAGATTTTTTTATTAGTAAAACGCAATCTGGCTCTGGCTGTTATCCTGGCAAATTTTATTAGTACCTAACCTAGTAAATATCTAATTATTTACTCTTAAAAAGACCTTTAAGTAATCACGGTTAACTGGTATTTAATGAAAAATTTACCAAACCATTTCCATGTAATAAGTTTGTAAATGCTTAAAAGTATTATATTATTTACCTATTACCTATAATTCTTTGCTATGTAATGTAATGTATGCTTATCATTTGTAGGCAGGAATATACAATTTATCAAAAAAAGGTAGGGTACTATTTTAATGTTTAATGTAATGAATGATTAATCTCTTGAAATTGGATATCAATTTTAAATTGAACTTGAAAATTTGAAATTGAGAATTGAGATTAGTTCAAGTAATAGGTAAGGTAATAATTATGAGTAAGTCTATATAACGATGTAGTAACGATGTGAAGGTATTAAAATTTGTACAATTTTGATTAAAAAGCGGTATGTACCTTAATAATAATAGGTACCTATGTACGTACGATGACGGTGAGTACTATTCTAGTAGTAAACCAACTGCCAACTACTGCCCTGACTGGAAAAAAAAACTGAATTCATAAAACATTTCTCAAGCTAACCATCATTAATTCGTTGGATTTGGGCTTGGGCTGCTTATCAGAACAGAGCAATTCGTGATACAAAATCCAAAATGCAAAACTGAAAATAGGTAGCCTGCAGCCTGACATAGGTCTCTTAATTGTCTTATACTATTTGAGTATAAAAAGACTTGGCAATTGCAATTAAAATTTTCCAGTTTCTGTTCCTCAACCTGTCCCCATTTTGCATTATTATATTTGTGCTGAATTTACAATCAAATTTACAATCTTATTACCTAGTTTATTTATCTTGAGCTCAAGATTTAATGTAAATTATATGTATTATTATTGAAATAAGTGGGCTCCATATGATTACTGACATGGGCATGCAATACATTATTAATTATTACAAGTATTACTTTACCCAATAAGTAGTAATACCTTTTTATCTGGATCGAATCAACTAATTTCATAGTAAATTATGGCCCATGGCCAAGCCAAATATAATATAAATCTAAAATCTAGTAGTAAGATACATACTCAATACCCAATCAATCAAACCTGATAAAAAAATTACGTGACATAAAGATGACCAGATAAAATAAAATGAAAGTTTCAATCTAATCAAACTAAAATTTCAATAATCATAATTTAAACTTTTAATTCAAACATTTCATTATATTATAGACAAAAACACAGCTTAAAAGCGATAAAAACAAAAAAAGAGTTTACAACTTGGATAGAATTTTATGACTTTGTACAATAAAATTGAATCGAATGTAGCAACCACCGGTTTTTAAGTAAAATACAGAGTAAAATGTAAAAATTGTACTTGTTTAATTCTCAAGTTCGTATTTTTTGTATATTTGGGTTTGGCGTAGCGTAGTAGGGTACACATTTATACTTTTTTTTTAGATAAACTACTAGAACTAATTATTAAGGTACTACAAATTATTTTAAATTTTTAAAGGAATATTGATATATTTGGCAAGGATAGGAATTTTGACAAGATAAGATGCTCCAAAGGATTTCCTGGGTTTGGACAGGTACTTTTAATACTATAATATGGAGCGGGGAAAAACTGGGTAGTAAAATTAAATTGGTCACCATTTAAAGTACAAAAACCAAATGAGGAAATAGATTTAGCCCACTTGATCCAAAAATAGCTGTCTGTTATACTTGGGGGTTCCCAAAAGAAAGTAAAATAGAAATGGGCAACTAGTCGTACGAAAAAGTAGAATAAAAGTAGTCCAAGGAAAAGGATAATAAAAGTTCTTGGCAATGGGGGTAGTATCGCTTGATAAATGTTGAGTCGAATGAATCCTTCCCAACCACCACCATCCTTCTCAGACACGATCCATTCACCCATTATTTGCTCTGTTAAAACTCCAAATGTTTCGACAACTTGAGTAACACCTTCTGGATAATCTGCTTCTACTGAGTCAATGGCTAGAGCACCACAAAGGGCAAGTAATGACACAAATTTACCCCATGATAGGTCAACTTCTCCATCTGAATTTTCTAGCATTTGTTTCGCTAAAGTGACTAACATTGCTGATGGTTTGAGGTCATCTGGAATACTTAAACCAACCTAAATAAAATTGAAATATTGATATTACCTATTTTGAACTTGAACTAACACATTAATTATTGAGCTTACATTCTTAACAACTGACTCGTAAATCTCGGGGTACTTGAATCGAATATGATTGGCAACAAATTGAAAGGGTGGATAAACGTAATCTGCGTCAGGTTTTGAGAGTAATTCCACAGCTAAAATAAAAAACGACATTACAATTTTACAATTAATTATCTTTAAATTTAAATGGGTTGAAAAAAGAATACCTAAAATACCTAAGAATACGAGTACGATGATACCTACCCTACCCTACACCTAATAAATAATATATCTCTATTCATTTAATATACCTATCCTTAATTTAATCAGCTGTAAAAACCAGATTCTTTAACACATCTGAATTTATACTATACTAATAGGGACCATGCATGTCTTATTTTTGTGTATTTTGGGGGGAAAAAACAGCTTAATGACAAACCTACCTACCTACCTACATAATTTTTAAATTAAATGCATTTTATTTTAAATTACCTGATCTTAATCTTGGAGCTTCGAGGTCAATTTTATTCAACAAATTCTTCTCTCTCAATCTATCAATTATATACCGAGCTGCTAAACTTCTAGCCTATAAAAAGATCATAAATTACAAGATATAAATATAAATTAAGAAGAAGGTAAAATATTATTTGTTGTAAATGTGTCTTGGGCAGTTAGGTACCTCATCGCCAACTTTTCTACAATGTGCACTTGGAGCTTCAAGCAATTCCTTAGCATATTTCCAGCTCTCATAGTCACCATCGAGCAGAGTTGATACTTTGGTCAATGGGGAACTCCATTCTTCATCAAGTTCTGATTCAAAAAATGCATCTTGAAAAAGTCTTGATCTTGACCTCTCCAGTTCTAGCGGGGGTGGTAGGATCCTCTCCAAAATCTCCTCACTTGAAACTTCATTCATCTTATCTTGACTATTCGGGTTCATCATTCCATCATGTGGAGACATTGTCCTAGAATCCTAAGAAAAATTACAGATTAAAGTATCTATTATTTTATTCTTTTACAAAAAGATCTTCTGTTTTATAAATGTAATTTAGCTCTGAAAAATATCAAAATTTGCTCTCAGCACTATCACTCCTTGCAATCGAGGTCAAAATCGAAGGATTCTCACAGCTGAACAGTCACAGATCATACCTTAAAATCCAGCAATGGCAGTGGTCCACTACTCCACCACCAAAACCAAAGCACCAAAAATGATCCTTTTATTTTATTTTGATTTTGACCTAAAAATTAAAAACAATCACATATTAAGAATTAAGATTAAGATCGTGCATAAATACCATATATGCATAAGTAAATAATATATCAATTATCGTACAAAATGAATGTTAACTTGGTACTTACCCCATCATTATCATTGTTATCATCAATTCAATGTTAACTTAACAATTAAATTAAAATTAAAATATGATTTTTTTATGATTTTGAGATAAAAATTTTGAACTTGAGCTAAAAAATAAAAAACCAATTTATTTTTCTTACATTTCGCCTCAAAACTGTGGGACTTCATTGAGGTTTAAAAAACGAGTTTTTTGTTTTTTTAATTTTTTACGGATTTTGAATTTTGATTTTTTGCTAATTATTGTTATTTTTAATTTTAATTGTAATTGTGACCATCGTCAACTTTGGTCCATAAATGAAACCAGGTGTTGTCTCTGACGAGATGTTTCCAGACGGAGTTTACGAAGACGAGGTAACATAGCTAATAGCATCATAACCACACCATAACCATAATAATACAAAAAGGCCTTTTTTTTATTTTGGTTTTGGTTGGACATTTTATTTTAATTTTAAATCAGTGCTAGCTAGGGCCAGGGTCAGTCATAAGAAATAAGACAACGTCAATTACTTAATTGACCTGAAATCTGATTATTACCAGCCTTTTTAATTTTTAGTGGTGTTTCGTTTCTTACGTATTTTGGTTAGGATGGCGATGGCCATTTTAATTATGATTTAGATTTAGTTAGTGCTTTAATCTACTCTCGTGTATTTTTTTACAATTTAGTTCCAGGGTCCTTCGGGTAACATGACGATGGATTCTTCATCTAGAGAGGGAATTCATCAGGATTTTAATAATGGTAATGGTTTGTATTTGTATAATATTTTGATTTAAACTAAGCTTTAGCTTATTAACCATACATGCCACGAGTAACTAATACTGTCTGTAATATTATTCAGTAAATATCCTTATTAATAAGATAAGATTATCTTTAATCTCGTAACTTACCTAGCAATGCAAAGCTAAGTCTAACAATTAAGTAGCATAATAATAATAGGAAGGTACTGTACTTATATAATAATAATAACGCATTCTAATTCTAATCTACTAATGTAATGCATATATTTTTATGGTGTTTAGATTTTGGAGATCTATTCGATGATGATGATTTGGCCTAGACTGGAACTGAACCCTAGACGTCTTTTTTATATAGAATTAAAAGTTTAGATAGCGAAGTCTAAATGAATAGGTACTTTAATTTAAAAACGCCATTTATAAATTTAATTTTTCAATCTAATTGTAAGTTAGGTACGCTACCTTTAATTAATTAATATTTTTTTTTGTTAATTTATATTTAAAATACTAGAAATTAAATTGTATATTACATAAGAAAACATTTTATCTTATTCATACATACTTAGGTATATTCAATTCATTGCTAACTACCTACCTATCAATATTTTTTATCAAAATATTCAATTATAAGTATTAAAATAAATTGACAAAGTTAGTCAATGAAACTTCCGATATAATCCTAAAAGCAGTTTAATTATCTATAAATTATAAATGGCAGTGCAGTGGAAACATTTTTAATACCTATTGTAGTCTGTAGTGCAAACTGTATAGGTACTAAGGTACATACATATAGGTATTTATTTTTTTAAATTTAATATTTTATTTATTTGCAAAGATAGATAGATGCTCAATCATTTATTTTATTACATACAAATGGAAAATGTGTAAAACAATTAAGATTACATTATTACATAGGTATTCAAAAAGTATTTTTTTTAAATTAATGCATTTTAATAAGGCTCTAAAAGTTTTTCAAGTCTTAAGTAATAAGGGCTAGATTATCGTTTCAAATATAATTTTAAATACTATTTTAGGTCTATTTTAAGTAATTATTTACAAAGAACAAAGTGCATTAGGTAAGTATATACTATATATTAATTATGTACGATTATGGTAGTTTGTCGTTTTTCAAAATTACATAAACTTAAACATTACAAACTATAAGGTTAGTACCTACATAAACAAAAAAATAATTTGTAATTGTAGGATAGAATGATAACACGTCATTTATAATTTCACATTTAAATTATTTTAAACTTAAACTCAACAAAATATAATCATAATCAAAGATAGAAATTAAATACTAACAAAATTCTTAAAAACTAAAATCATAACCTAAATTAGAATTAAAAGATTAATTATTCCTGCACAAATTTGGTTTTTTGGAATATGACAAAATTTTCAAGATACATAATAATAAGATAAGATAAGATAAGAAATATAGTATAGTTTAAACCGGACAAGTAGAATTTTTTAACATTCGATTCGATTGTTCATTAGGACAAAAAGGGAACGTATATAAATTGTATTTTATAAATATCACAGTCACGTCACAAACTACAATACAATTTCCTACTTTACAAAAATAGTTAAATTCTTACAATATACGAGTACATAAGTATCTATTACATACATAAGGACTTTTTTGTGCAAAAAAATGGTAGGTGTTATAAACCCTAACATTTACTTATTTAAAAAGAACGACTTTAAATTGATTGCGAGTTATTGCATTAAAATATGTACAAAGGTAATTTTAACGAGAAACTTATCGAGTAATTGGAATGATAATTACTATCTATTTTTTATTTAAGAAAAGTTATGTGATTTATTATTTGGTAATTATTTGGTTTGTGACTGGGCAACTTTTTGAAATTCTTAATTATATACTACTGTGCTAATTCTAATTTAATTAATTGTAAATATTAATGGAAGATGAGTTTGAGTTGAAAGTAAGTGAAGAAATAGATTTTTTAAAAAGGTTCTTTAAGATTTTTTCTCGCACTTTTTTAAATTCTCAATCCCTATTAGGATCCTTTTAATATGCCCTACTTTAATGACACCAAGCTCTTTCAGATCTCGCCTTTGAAGTGTTATCAGCTCTTCACCTCGAATATCATGTCTTAAAAAAGGGGTCTTGTATTCCGGTAGTTGTAAATGATCTAACCATTCTGCTACTTCTAAAGCAGACCAATGATCAACTAGAAAAAGTTCAAAATTTCTTATTTAAGGTATTTGAGATTTCATTTTTTTGTCTTATTCTATAATAGATGAAATTTACCTGACAATTCTTCACTATTTCCTTCTGAAGTTCCTTCTGTAGGTGTAAGATCTCCACTTCGTTGTTTCTCCTTTTTATGAAATTTTAATTTAAAAATTCCTCTCCTCGAATGCCTTTTCTTCTCATACTACAAGATAATTGAGAGACAACAACATATACTTTGATTAGTTCCATTCATTCTTCGAAATAATTTTTTATAAACTTATGCAAGGTACTGTAATAATGTAAAATGTAGTATTTTTGTATAAGTATTTAGATTTAAAGAGTTAGATTTTTAGTAGTAGAAACTAGGAAAAGTAGAAACCTCATCAGTCTCAGTTGTTGGGGTTGGTGATGTACTCGAATGTTTCATTTTCTCATCCCAAGATTTTAAGGATGCCTCTAGAGCCTATAGTACCATCAAAGGAAATACATATTAAGAAAAAAATGTAATCATTTTTTGACAAAATGTAATCTTACTCGATTTCTACACAACATTTGCATCCTATTTTTATGAACAATTTTAATGATCCCTGGTGGCTGAAGCCAGGCTTCTCCATCAACCTAAAGAGTAGTAAAGGAGAACAACAAGCTTTTTAGACATTTTATTTATGTTTCGTTGGGTTTCGATATTAAAGTATTATATTTTATATCATGATTAGATTTCTCTGCCAAGTCAAGGGTAATAAACTTGAATTGAAAAATCTCAACATAAACATAAAAAACCTACCTGAATTGGAATGGGATCATCTCCCAAAAGAGTAATTTTTATTGAATGGCATTGCGCGATTCGATGATGTTGCAAACTTATTAGCCTTGAAGCTGCCATTTGCATAGCTAAAATAGTAAAAAAAAATGTCAATAAATATTTTTGTAAAAAAAAGTAGTCAATTATGGTCTAGTTGTATTTGTATCAATTTAAATTATTCAAATTACAATCAAATACAGCAACGACTTCAAGGATTTTATCGTCGAATGAAGGCGCTAGAAAACAATCATCCTCTTTCGTTCCACCCCAAAAGTTGGTTCCTCCTGACCAGCTATGACAAAAAAAGTATCATATTAGTTTCTGAATTGGTCATCAAGTGAACTTTTTACCTTTGAATATTCAAAATAACAATTCCTTGAAGGCTCGGTAGTGGCAATCTCTTCCCATCACACTCAAGTTGGACTCTTTTCTCAAGATTTTTACACGACTTTTGAAGCAATTCTTTACTCCCCAGAACACCATACCACATAAAATTCTTTGTTCTACTTCTACATTTTTCGGGGTGTTCTTCACGCTTTACAAATTCAATTTTTTGTTAATTTTTTGTCACACATTATGATGAGTAAATAACTAAATTACAGATAAATAGTTTGACTACCTTTAGATGAAAATCAAGTGATATTTTAGCATCAATCCCAATCCCAAAATAATTGTTCATTATGCACCTTTCTTGAAACCCTGTGTGATTACAAATATAAAATTTAAAAAATTATGTCCTAGTAGCATAGTAATAGGCAATAGGGTAATTTGAGTCTTGAGTAAAGATTTTTACTTTGGTTATCATCGGGGTCATCTAAATCCATGAGAGGCGAAGCGACAGCTCCAGCAACATCCGCTACAGCACAAATTGAGTTCTGTATTATGCCACCGAGACCGGCAGAACTAGAGATAGAAGGCCATGAAGGATGATTTATAAGAGGATTTATTATTGGCAAAGTTTTTCGGCGAGCTGCATTATGTTTATTTGGTGAGGCAGAAAGTGATGGGACTCCAGAGGAAGATGTCCCAGAAAACGGCGAAAGAGATTGAAAATAACTTTCAGAATCTGATCCAGATGATGGACTTTTAGGAATTTCCACCTCTAAAGGCTTAAGTAAACATCCCATCGAAATTCTATAATAAAAATGAAAAATTTTGATTTACCAACCATACCATAAACCATATAGAGCAGAGATTAGAGATATACCTATATTATGTAAACTTTTCAATTAATAAATTATAAATATTAAGTAGAATACAAATTATACATTACCTTCGGGAAGCTCTTGGACTAGACCCCCTTGGGGATAAGCCCCCACCACTGCCAGTAATATCAGGTACATTAAGAAGATTAGGAATTATATTCGGAGCAATTAATTTTGTTGAAGATTTATTTCCACCACTGCTACTTATTTCTGATGGAGTTGGAGAATCTACTTCTATTTTTATTGGAATCACTTCTCTAATTTCATTCACATTACAATCACTAGTATTCATCAAAGTTTTATCCCCATCATAATTCTCATGTACTGGGAAATCCTTTTCACTTTGATTATGATCCTTTTGGACTTTTTTCTCTACTTCGATTTCATCAATTTGTATATCAATTTCTTCATCATCGATTTCAATATCCTCTTCAGCTTCATCATCACTTTGAATCATTTTAGGACTATTCATTTCAATTGGTGATGGTGGTGAAAAATTCTTATCATCATTTAATTTAGCCAAGATTTTGATTTTGTCGAATTCAATTTCATCATTTTCGAGCGCTTCATCAGATTGTTGCATAGCTAATGTCATTGGTCTTACAACTACGACAGGAATAGGCGTCGATTCTTCAAGAGCCTTATCAGCATGTTCGATTATTTGCCTGATAATGCATATAATACGTAAAAAAAATACCTAGTACAGAAAATGAAATAACTTACCTCACTGCTTTTTTCAAACTATTCGCCCTTGACATGAGGGTTTCTCTTTGGCGAAATTTTGTAATTTTCTTTTCTGAAGGTGAAATATTCGCTGACTCAAGTTTTAAATCTTCTGTCTCCTGCAAACATTAAATAAAAGCTTGTACCTTATCTTATTACCTATTATTATATATATATACCTACTACGTCTTATTTTAAAAGGCAAAAAAATCCAGAAATAAATTAGTACCCTATAAAATGCCTATGCAAATGTAATCCTACTGTGACTTTATTTATAAAATCTTATACTAGCTATCGGGTATAAAATAAGCTTTAAATAAATTGAACAAGCAGGTAAATAAAATAAAATAAATTATCTGTCAGAAACATAAAAAAAGGGGATTTACCTCCAAGTCTTCTCTTTCCTCCTCGATATTTTCAGTCTCTTCATGTAAAGTTTTCAAAAGTGAGTCCAATTTTTGAGACAACATCGCGCATTTCTCGTCAATTTCTTTATCACAAGAATTATTGCCAATTTTCCCAATCATATCCCGAACTGTTTCACAGAGGAATCCCGCAGAATTAATAACAGTTTGATGTTGATCAGACTGAAGGATATTTTGTAAATGAGAAGCTACAATATCACAATATGAAGAATCGTATTTAGGTTTTTCTTGTTCTTGTTCTCCAGTGTCTGATTGTAAACTTAAAACATTTTCATCTGTATTTGGTTTTAATAGAACCACCCTTTCAAAAGTCATTATACTCCATCTAATTTTATGCAAAAATTTATTAAAGAATCAAATTAAGCTTCAAGAAGTCTTACCTATCTAGCATTTTAATTGTAGCTTTTTCATATTTATCGAGTAATTGAGGCAAATGAGCATCATCATCTAAAATTTAAAACCAGCATCGTTAGGAAAATGGCAAAAATTTGAAAAAGATCTTGAAATTACCTGAACTTGAACCCCATCCTAAAACTCGAGCTAAATCATTACCAGTTCCTAAAGGAAGGACTCCTGAAGAAATATCAAACAATTATGAAAAAAATGTAAAATATGATGTCAAAAAAATGAGCTTACCAACTTGACATTGTCTATGCATATCTAATTTGTCAATTTCCCTAGGTTAATGAAATCATTCAATTAAGATTAAATAGACTTAAATATAAAATTAAATTTTGTCTTACGATAAAACCCAACCAACAGACCCATCACCTCCACACACCAAAATTCTAAAAGGCTCAAAGTGACGAAACAACTTCAATCCCAATCTTGGTCCACCGTTCATTAAATCAAAAACTTGAGCTGGATTTAATAGTTGCTTGAATCTTCTTAAAAATTTTAAGCCTTTACGATCTCCAGACTTGGAATTGACAAAAACGAGTAATGGAGAACAACTCTTAAACACTTTTAATGAGGATGTTTCCCAAGCATCATCCGTTCCTAGACAAAAATATAATTTAATAGTAATTGTTATACATATAATACTTACTAACTAATGTATAACTATCAATTTTAAAGAAAAAATTATCTTACCAATTGTGTGGAAATAGCTCGGTGGAACAACCTGAAATTATAGATAATTAAGTTAAATGTAAATTTTTAGGCACCATGCATACTAGAGCTTAATTATATTTGAACTTACAGATATTTTCCCAAGTGGACACTATAATATATAACAATAAATTAACTATTTAATTGCCTAACTATGTATAATAAATAATAAAAAGACAAACCTTGTAAGGCATATTTTGTTTACAACTTGCATGTACACACGCTCTACAAAAAAGGCAGCGAAAATCCGTTAACCTGAAATTAAACAAGTAAAATGCTAAAGTTTTAGACATAGGTATTCTTATTTAATTCACAAGAACTTAATTATAATTAATTAAGAACTAAAAGGTCAAAGATAATATGAAATTACCTCATCACTGAACCGCAAAGCTTTTCACATATTTCGCATTTTGATGAAACTGGTAAATTTCCCTCAAGCCATTGGTGAGGTTGGTGAATCTTCTATTTCAAAATAATAAAACAAATGTTTACACAAAAATTAGTCAACCAGTCATATCTCAAGATAATTAGAGTAGAATATCTAAAATTATCTAAAAATAATAAAGGGCTAACAATTATAAACCATAAAGAAAAGGTTAAAAGAAATTAAAAATTAATTGTCCCCAAATTACTATAATAGCTACCTATTTATAACTTTTTCTTGAGTCATTTTTTGGTAAATATGATTACAAAAAAGCTTAATAATAGTGAATAGTTTACAAAAGACAAGGTATTTATTTATATATTAATTACCCCATCAGCTTCTTCAATAATTTCTTTACCCTATAGTGAGGTTAAGCAAAAAAAAGCTCGATTAAATAATCATAAATACATATTTTAGTTGGTACATAAATATCAGTTGGGTATTTTGTTTTACCATTGAAGCAAGAGTTGTCCATTTACAATTATTTATTGCTTTATTTGCACATAGTTTATGAGCCTTAAATTTACATATTTCACAGCTCAGACCATTCGAGGTTACGCCTAAAAATATAATTGACAAAATTACTACAAGAACTAGACTATAAAGAACTTACTGTTACTAGTGTACTTACAATTAGTACCTTAATAAAACTACTATAAAAGCAATAGGATCTTTAAATTTTGAAATTGATAAGAATTCTCATTCTCATAATATTGAGAAATCTTTCAAAAAATGATACAAATCTAAGGATAAGAGCAAGAACGTTAATCAATATAACTATTTTATCCTATGCTATTATTTAAGCTATAAATATAGTAAATAGTAGCATTAAAAGTTAAAATGGTCAATATTATGGTAGTAATAATAATAATTTTTCAAATCATTCTTACCGCAAAGTTGTTCTTTGCAAACATTGCAAAAGGTTGGTTTTGCATGTGAAGTTGCATACCAAGTATGTACTCCTAGATTTCCAGACAAAATCCCCTCATGATCTCCAGGCTAGCCAAGATTAAAATTAAATTTTAAAATCAAATTAGGACAAAAAATACTCGTGCATAACTAAACTAACAATTTGTAAAATTTGCATTATCATAAATCATTCTTTATTATTAGAGTGAAAGTAAAGTGAAAGCATTATATATACATCAAATCACAATTTCACATACCTCATAAAAACTTGTACTATTACTTGATGTTTTTATTGCTATAAATAAAATAAAAGTAGTACAAGAAAACATTTGAGATTTTAAAATTTCAATTTCATAAATAAGAAATACAGATAGTACCAAAAGTAAAGTACAGATTACCTTGAATCCAATCCTCCATATCTTTACTTCTCTCGGTCGCAAGAGCCAAAACCCGAGAAGGAGTTATTACCTAAAGGCAAACAGAAAAAAAATTTTAAATTAAATAAAAACAGAATAATGTAGGTATAGTAGGGTACTTATAAATAATAGAGCTTAATAAAAATTAGAATCCTTTTCTTTAGGTACAAATCTAAATCACAAAAAAGCCTCCACTTTCTCTTTGTGCAATCAGACGAAAAAAGTAGGCAAATTAGCGAGTATAAGAAATGTAAATATTTTATATTTTATTCAAATAAGCAAGGAATAGGAAAAAGATTTTACTTAAATGAAACTTCTATACAAACTACAATTACTCGACCGGCTGGGATAGTAAAAAAAATTCCTTCTAGAGAAGTCTATCTCTCAAAGCCATGAAATTTGCTTTATACCTAAGTTTCACTGTAGGTATTTCATCTAGCTAATTTTTTTCAAGGGTAAATTGTAAATTATTTTGATTTAAATCTAAACTCGAACCTTTTATTCGAGTTTGTACTTTAGAAAGAGCTAATTAATCAAGTGTATTTTGAAATTTGCATTTAAAAATGAGCAAAAAAAGGTTATAGTGCCAAATAAAGCTTATCAAAAGTAAACTCGTTATCAGTGTTTGACCAATTAAGACCAAAGTACCCTACTAGTATGCTTATCAAAACTTTATCTCAGTTTTTAGAAAGCCTAAGTCACACAAATGAACATTTATCAAACTTTCTCTATAAAAACTTTTTGTATTACTAGTACAGTATAGTACCTACCTAAGTATTCTGTATTATTAATAAAATAAACAAACTATGAAAATTTTTGAGATTTTATAAAAGTACAATCAAACGAATCATAAGATAGCTCCTAAAATTTAGGATTTTGCAATCAGTTTAGTCAGAAAAAAATACCTCGAAAAAATTTATAATTTTTGTTGATAACATCATCATGATTTATATAAATAAATCTAGAAATAAATCAAAATAAATTCTTCGAATCAAAGTCTTATTGAGCAACTTTTTACCTAAAATAAAACTTATTCTCTGTCAAATTAAAACTTTATAATCATGTATCCTACCCTAACCGATAATGTATGGTATAAAAAAATTTCTCAAATGAATATTTTTATAAATCCATCCTTCATCATAATCATAATTATTATAGGTACTAATAATAATAATACTGATATAATTTATCTACAAACTACGAACCTATCTACAAATCAAACAAAAACTTTCTCCATATATCATGCTTTAATATAGGCTTGGGACTTACATACTTAAAGACATAGGTAGTAAAAATAAATCATAATCATAACCAACAAAACTAGAAATAATGTAGATAAATATATTGAAAAGAAGTGCTATTTTGATTCCAAATTCGATTTTTATATTTTTGAAATAAAATTCGATGTAACTGCACAATAAAGATACCGCTTTTGAAACCTTTACGAAATACTTAGGTACTAGGCAGGGTACATCAAAATATAATGCCTATAATCCAACCTGCAGTACCTAACTATATAAGCCAAGAATATTTTTTCAACTTATCCTCTAATATCAATTTAATGATCGTCTAGCAAATTTAACTTTAAATTTATTTCCATTTCTTCGACATCACTATCACAGTAGTGTCCAACTTGTGTAAAAAATGTGAATGTGAAACATTTGAATTTATGACCACAAGCTCTGCATTTTCCATTCTAGTAATAAAAAAACTGTTCAATGTATTTTTAATATTCTGTTGATCCTATAAGTACTTACAGCAAATCTCTGAGCAAATCTCAATCCCTATGCGATATAAAGCTTTAAAAAAAAGTTAAAAAAAAATACAGACTCAGTTTGTTCATTTCTTCATTTTTGTTGGCAAAATTCCAAATCAAATGCTGACTTGGAAAAAAATAAACTTTTCTTTTATTCAACTCTTCTTGGTCCCATTTACAAATCGGCTGGACTTGAATTGAGCCTTGTATATAAGATACTACAGATAGTACATACATATTTAACACAATTGGTTAAATGACTTTTGGCAAATATAAAATAATATAATTTAAACAGATTTGTTTGCACGAGCTGCTCTAGTACTACTATCAGTAGTATGTTAGTAGTCTCAATTTAGATATTTATATATGTTCTAAACTTAATATACTTTCTCTCACTACTATAAATCTCCTTTGTGTTTCTACTAAATTTTAAATCTGTTCTAGTAGTCAGTAGCACAATACAAGTATCTGTATAATCAACTTAAATAAAATACTCAAGCCCGAGTAGATACTTTATACATATCAGTAGTTTGAAAGATTTCTTAAAAGAAAAGAATAGCTCGTTTCACATACAGGATTCACATTTTTTGCAAAAATTATATTTCATATTGAATTTTTAAAGAATTTTCATATCCCGAATCCCATACTCGTAGCATAAAATTAAAATTCAGACCAATAGCTCTTATGTAATGTATAGCAATTTATTAGTGACACACATACTACTATGTACATTACATGTTTAGAAATTTTTATCAAATACCCCTTTATTCATCAAAATTGAAAAATTGAAATTGAAACAAGTAGATAGGTAGCAAGGTCTGCAGATCTTTTCTTTCTAAATTGTCAAGAAATATGGCTCAAGTCAAAATGTCATACCAGCATTTCGGTCCTTTACCAGTTTTTTAATTAAGTATTTCTAAGAAACCTATCTAGTCTCTAATGCGGGCTAAATAAACCAAAATATAAGCTAAACCAATTTTCTTCGACTTGTAAAATCTTCATAGCATATGTAATATGTACAAACATAAAAAAAACACGCCGCCTAGATATCTTAATCTTATCTTTACGAAAATCATGCCATCAACTTACTGGTCCTGCTGGTAGTAGTACAAAATTGTACATAATAAATATACAGAAATACCGTCAAATAAAGGGAAGAAACAAGATTGAAAGCTGAAAGTGAAATACTACCAGTCAGGATCAGTACTGTACTAGTAGTAGTAGCATCTTGTCTAAAAATAGTTTATTTCGTTCAACAATTCGTTCTGTCCTGAGTCCTGCCTTATCTCATACTTATTTCTCACTATCAAACAGAGCAAAAAAACAGAAAAATAAAAAAAGGTGATTGAGATATTTCCATTAGAATTCCTATACTCCTTATATTACTATAATAATACTAGGGCCTACAGTACCTACATTATACCAGTATTATGCATTGAGTATTGAGAGTAAATCTAACTTTTTCTTATCAAAAAAAAGTCACTCGAAATCACTTTTTCCTCACATTTCATTATAAATTCCTTGAATTGCGTAGAAATGTTGAACAAGGCACAAGGTCTATTATACTTATACAATAATACATAGTCCTAAAATTCGAGAATCTAGATTACAGATTGCAAATTGAAAATTTTAGGTAGCAAATGTATCAATATCAGGTAAGGTAAGGTATATAACTAGTTTAGTAATATAAGTACAAGGTATAATAAATTATAAAATACCAGCAGATGAAATTTATAGATCTACATTTTTCTAGATTCTAGCTAAAGATTACGAGTAAGGCAAAGGTACAAGAAACCAGGTCAAAATAGCTGCCAATGTTTTTTTCCATTCACGTTCATCTAAATTCCCACAGGATGTATAAATATTATGCACATTAGTTCCCTTACTACTATAATAAAGTATTACTACTAACTACTATGAATTATTACCTAAAAGTACCCTACTATGTTTTACTGAATAGTTTTTTACTTAGGGTACTAGAGTGTATGGATACTTACTACATAGGTAGTTATAAAGTAAAGCTCATATAGTAAAGTAATAGTAGTAAACGAGCAATAAGAGTCGATTGAAATGGAGCAGAGAATGAGTTGAATAGAAATAGACATTTTTGATAAATGTATCGAAAAGGTACGCAGTTCACTTGCAAAAAAGTTCAAAAAAAAAAAATCTTTTTACTTAATACTTTTTACTACGATATATCCTACTACTGTAGTAGCATCTAACCTAACCTAAAAGACCTAAAAACTTTGATAAAATACGATGTTAAACATTATACCATGTATCTAGGATTTCCCACTACTATACCTACTCTACAGATACTACTACAAATGTCTACAAAAACCGATAAAACCAAAGATAAGTAATAACCAGGAGAATCAGTAGGAGACTTGACAAGAATTGCTCGTTTACTTGTCGGAAATTTTAAAAGCTTTTTTCTCCTACTTCCGTTACAGTAGATCCTACTTATAAAGTAGTTACTCAAAATTACTACAGGATATACATTCTATAGTAGGTAATACATTAGTATGATTTTACTTTTTACACAAGTTTTACTCTACCTATGTAGGTAGGGTACATTATAACATTACGATCTAGGTAGATTTAAACAAATAAAAAATATCGGACGATGACCGAAAAAATAAACTTCCTTAAAAAAGATTCATCTACAATCATCACTCATCGTCATCAAACTAAAAACCTTTTCGCTTTCAACTACTACCTATTACCTATAGGTATACTAAAAGCAATCTAGTAAAACACAATGATGAATTCATGAACACATAAAAGGATAATCTATCATTTATCACCAGCTATAATAAGAACACAGAATATACATTGCCTCACTATTGATTCCATACCTTATTTATAATTCTACAATGTCTAGTTCTATTTTCTAGTTGTTTTTGCGGTGATTACCTCTATTGTTTTATGGATTAAAGTGTGGTTTTGCACTCGGGTCAAAATACTATAAAACTTCTAGTACTAGTTCTAGTACTAGTATTATACTAGTACTAGTATAATAGAGAAAAAGTATTACAAAAGGGATATTATAGGGATAAAAGTTTCAATTTAAAATCAGGACCAGAACAAAAGGGATTTCAAATCCAAATCACTAATGGTTTAATGCAATTAAGTAACAACTTTCTTCTACCAACTTCTACTTTTCCTGCCTATCAGTAGGGTATACTGTCTTTTACCGCAGGATTAAATACAAAAAGTCAAATTAATCTATTTCACCCATACACTTTAGGCTTATATGGTTAGTGATCTGGTTGAGCAAAAAAAAAACTCTTGTAAAATGATCATGATTTAAGGGGAATTAGAAAAACCTTCATTGCCATTCTTTTGAGACCGATTGCCAATTTCCAATTGCAATCCAAAAGGGCACTTCCTACCTACTTTTACTCGTATAAATACCAATACTCTATCTACTATATTATGTATTATGCTATCTATGTAAAATCTACGAGTACAGCACCTTGTACTTGTACTAGTACATAGTACATATGAAATAGGTAAAATCGATTTGATTGGAACAATTTCTAAAGGTTAGCCAAGTAACTATAAAAGTGTATTTATTGAGCTTTTTCTTAAGCTTTTTTATGAGGAAAAGTACTTACTTACTTAACTACCCTACTTTATTTGTAAGTATTTAGAAAAGCTAAGTAAGTAGGCAGGCACCCGTAACTATACAAGTACAGAATATAAGCCAAAGAAATAGTCTATTTGGAACAATTAATCGACTATTTGAAGACCAATACTTCTAAATACTTCTAAATAAGGCTTCTAAATACTTGAATTGAATTGCAATAAAATAAAAATAAAAATAAAAATAAAACCTCAAATCCTACTTGCCTAATATGTAGGATGAATAAGTATCCATACTATACTAGTCGAGTTTCTTTTAGGATTTTATCCTTCTAAAAATGTAATACTTTAGGTATATCTCAATGACAAGTGAATAACTTAAAATAATATTTCTCTAACTACTTTACTTCTTTAAAAATACGACCACTTATCTACTTAAATACTTAAATTTAGAATTTTAAGCTGATTGTAACGAACAAAAAGAACGATTAATTTCTACTTTTTCAACCAATATCCTTAAAATTAAGCTTATTCTTTAGTATTTTATAAAATCAACTTACACTTAAACAGTCGTATACTATACTATGTATTATGATTCTGGTTTTAGAAGTAAATTAATTACAATTTTCGTAATTATAAGTATCTAGTTTGACAATAATTTTTAATTAGTATGACCAAAGATTAACCCAAAATGGCATTTATATTAGAGCCTAGGGTATCATTTTATCCCAAAGTAACCTTGAGAGTTGAGACTTGAGGCTTCATGGTTATTCAACCATTAAAATTTTAATCAATTTTAAATTGTCTAACTAATTTAAATAAAACGGGACATTTTCGTTCTAAGGTAATGAAAAAATTGCCAAATTCAAAAGTACCCTACTATCTACTATTATAGTACCCTACCTTATATTATATAGTATAAAATAATTTTTTACTTTTATTCAGTTCTTTCTCTTAACTTTGAGACTTTACCCTCTGAAGCGCAGAAAAAAATTAAAATTTTATTAGTTCAGTCAGCTTAGGCTTAAGGTTACCTTCTTGGACACATCCAAAAAGGAAGTCAAGAGTCATAAGTCATAAGCCAAGTTAACTTATGTACCTATGTATTACTTATATAAAAAGTTCCACTAGGCATAAAATGACTACCTAATGCATTTAGGATGAAAAATTTATAATTTATAATTCAACAAGGTGAATTCTCCTTTGCCTTTGCATTTGCGAATTCATAAAAAATTTCCAGCCTATTCCACAAGACTGCATTGCGAAATTACCAATTAGGATTATCAAGTAGAAGATCTTATTAACTAATTTTTTCAACTATTCTCTTCAACTAACTGTATAAAGACCATAGTTCTAGTATAATAGCCTTACCTTACAAGTAAAATAAAATGCTTCAACCACCATTTACATCAACCCCCCTAAAACTAAACTTTTTCTTTTCGCAGAATTAAATTAGAATTGACATCTTTTATTCAGAGAAATATTATACTTGATCTTGATAGTACCTCAGTAACTACTCTAGAACATTGCACAAGTACCCAATACTATTAATACTAATACTAGATATATGTATGTAAATTTTATTATTTGCGTAGGTCTTAAGATAATTTAAATTGTTCACCAGAAAATCTTTTCCCCTTCATTCAAAAGTTCAAAAGATTAATGAAATCGATAATGATCCCCATTATATTTATTATACATTTTTATCCTTTGCCTACTGGAAAAGATGTAGGATCCCCAATCCGAGTACAAGAAATTGGATTTACAAATCTAAATCTAAACAACTTCGTAGTTCGAGTCTCGTATCGTATCATATTAACAAAAAGTAGGGTACCTATAATACTAGTACATTAGGAATAAGATAATGGTACATCTCATTTTTTTGCTCTTGTCTTGTCAACATTTTAATGAGAAAAAAATTCAATTTAAATTTCAACCTACAATACAAATTCGATTCGATTTCATTATCAGATTCTCAGAAAATGACTAAAAAGAAAAATATACTCAATTAGTCGCATTTTAATTTAATTAATGTCTGCTTTCTCTTCTCTTCTCTTCCCCCTCTAAAATAATAATATCCTAACTAGTATTTCTGCTAAATTAGCAAAAAAAAACTTATATTAGATGCCTACCTACCTAGCTATATAATATAATAAATCATTTACAGACAGAATATTCATTCTACTTATACTTGTGTAAGTAGGTTAGGTATCTAGTATCTCTTCTGACTTCTAGACTAGAACTAGAGCTTAATACATAGTTTAGAATAATAGCTACAAATAATTTAATTAACTATAAAATTCAAATTCAGCTCGAGAGATATCATACATCATCCTATAAAAAACTTATTAGGTAAGGCATTATGTATCAAGTCAAGTATACTTATACAGCATTATTCTACTATAATAAAAATAGAAATGATGTTATTAATAGGCTGTCCATTAACAAATTGAAAAATTTAGAACTAAAAAAAGTATAATGTCTAATATAATTATAATACAAAATATTCATTTTGTATTTTTTGTGAAAGTCTACATCACTTTTGTCATTTTTATTTGTTCAATTAGTAGTATTAAAACCTATACTATAGAACACGCAAAATAAAAATGCACATAATAGGTACACTAACTACATACCTACTTATGATAACTAATAAGAAGGTACCAAAATATGTGATAAAATTTAAGTACATATTATTATGTAATTAATTCCATTTGAAGTACCTACATAAGGGACTCTATGATCTATCTAATTGGTGGCTTTCTCCTCGAGCAAAATTCAAAATTCAATCCCAGCCAAAAGTTGCAAGTAGGCATGTACTCAATGACCCCTTATTTTACAGATTAAATCCATTTTTCTATCAAATTGTTAACTAGGTATTAAATAAAAAATAAATTAAAGATAGGGTACTCAATAATGACTTACCTATCTGCCTATAGCTAATATAATAACTACCTTCATACCTAATATAATAGTAGCTTTTTGGTTTTGGTTTTGAAACTTAATGGGTACGGCTGGAAGGTAAATTCTGTATTTTTGTATGTCTACCGGTTTATGAAATACCTATGTAGAAAAAAGAGCATGTAGGTAGTAGGTAGGTAATTGGATTGAGTTATATTATTTTGTTTATGAATTGATAATTTTACATTTTTTAAAAATATTCAAGTATTTCGTAACGTTTACTGCGGTTTAATTATAAGACAAGGTACATAGTTATGTTACTTATTAAATTTTAAATACTGTTTCATTCTGAATTTTACTGACTTCTGGTTATGATGAGGGCCAACTTCACCATTAAATTTTAAATATTTCGTCGTTTAAAATTTGACTATTGTCCTTCATTATATGACAGCTGTCATTCATTGAATAAAAATTGAAATGTGAAGCTTTCGCGTTGGTTTTTCATTAATATATATTACTGCTTTATTAGATTAGAAATTCAATTTGATCAACAAAAAAGAATTAGGCATTACCCAATAAATACCTACCTATAAATCTATCTTTTATCTTAAAATAAAGACAAAATACAAGAGTAATTTAAAATGACTGATTATGCTATTACAGAGTATAAGTATGCTAAATGCTAATGCGAAATGAAAAGTAACTTTGTATAAATCGCCAGAGAATTTTTATAAATAGTTTCAACTTGCATATTTATAGTCAAATATCTATATTTAGTAGGGCACTTTATTCTTCGCTTACGCACCTACCTTACCTACAGATCCTTTCTCTCAAAATACTTCCTAACAACAAACATAATCAATGAAAGATTGCGTTTAAAAATATAAAATCTTTTTACATCAAACTTCAAGATTTAGACTTTTTTCTTTTCTTTTTTTATCGAATTCGTTATTTTCAATTTATTTTTTAGGGTAGGTATTAGGTATTCAATTTTCAATATTCTCGTCTGTTTATGAAATATTAATAAAGCTTTGACAGATGATTCAAATGCGCAAAAATAAAATTGAATATTTTGTAAGAAATTGGAAAGAAAAGCAACAAATTTAGTATGCAAATTGCAAATAAGCCAATTATTATAAAAAGAAGACTTTTGTCATAAGCATAAGTCGTAGTATATTGTACAAAACAAAACTCTTACCTGGAAACAATTTCGAAATGATTTGGAAGTACAGTCGGCAATTATTACGTCAGTTAAGGAAATCTCATCAAATATTAACGCCTGGAAAAATTTAAAAAACATTCAGTTAAAATTTAAGTATGTAAATTGTAATGCTATAAATAAATAAAATGCTAAAATTTATTAGAATTACGTACAAAACTCTTGTAGTAGGTAAAGGTAAGTGTAAGTTATTTTTTTTATTTTAATGGGTAAAAATTAAAAATGAACTTGTAAATACTTTACTTGAAATAAAATAATTCATTTAGGATTACTCAAAAGTTTAATTGAGAACTTCATTCAACTACTGAACTGTCTACACTACGAATTCTGAGCTAAAAAATGATTAGGTAAGGTTAGGTACAATATAGCAAAAACTGTAATAGCATATCTTATAAATTCATACTTTTGCAAATTCTGAATTTACTACCTACTACATATACATATCAACTTTCTCCGGTCATTAAAACTTACTACCTACTGACACTACTGCATAATTTTGTCTAGTATTACATGAAGATATTGACAAAAATCCTTTAAAGAATTCATGCCGATCATCAAACTCTTTAAATAAAAGTTTACAACCTCCCTAAAAGTAAGAGCTTTTAAAATTTCAAACTTCCGTAATTTTCTCCTTGTTATATTTTAAACTGGTTGCCCCGAATGTAAAACAAGAATGGTTTTTTTTTGAATTATACGACTTACTATACTACCCGTATTCTCAGGATCTTCATGTATTATTCGAATAAAAGAAATCCACAAAAGTTTGTACTTTTGCACAACTATCTACGAGTACAAAAGTACTTAAGAGTAAGAGTTTGCTCCTATCCATATCCATTTCCTATCTATCATTATAGTTGTAAATTTTTATCTTTAGGTTTTTTTATACTTTCCTTCCTGTCATCAAGGAGGTAGGGTACTATGAGAAAGAATAAGAAAGTGGATCGTACATTCACCTTTAAAAAAATCTCAGAAAACACCGAATATAAAATCTAAAAAGTTGACTTGATGGACTTGAATCTACAGATTATTGTCAAACATATCTCAATCTCTAACATACTCGTATTAGGATGATACTGATTGGTACAATAGCGTCCATCATACATACCTACTGATAGTATATTTATATTACTCTATTTATATTCTTTTGAATTTCTTATAAATACAAAAAAGTTCTGATTCATTCTATTCTTGGATTTTTTCACATCATCAACTACACTCTTCCGTATCCTGTCAAAAACTCAAAGATAGATTTATTATTAGATACCTAACCTACTACTAGCTTAGCTCGTATTCGAAATTGAAATTCGAGTTCGAGAAGAAAAAACTGCTTGGTACCCCGTCAGATCATAATTCATATTTACATTTCAAGATACTGATACTGGTACTGGAACAAACATGATGATAATGATGATCCAAGCTAGTTATATCAAGACTATATAGTTCTAAACATAAGAATCACTATTCTAATTAAAATAAATTAAAACATAGCTTCAAATTATATTTGATCTAACTGATCTTAGGTTGAAAATATAATCTTTACAATCCAAATTACAAAGATCAGTTACATTTATAATTCTCATTTTCATTATTAACTGATAATTAATAATGGATATAGCCCTGTTCCCTGTACTTTCGTGATGTTCAAGACGATCTTATTTCTTTTGAAATCTCTGGACATTACACATCAGTATAACAGCACAGTACAGAGAACAGGTCACGCAGATCAGGCCAAGCCAGCAGACCAACCAGTAGGATAAGGAAATGAAATAAAAAGTTCCCAAAGTATCATCTCACCAGAATCAGAATTGGAACTTTTGGTCTACAATTTTTTTATTCGTTAGATAGATTCCTGTCTGTACCAAACACTAGATAGATAGATTGTTTCAAAACAAAACCACAAACCCAAATAAACTACGCCTGAAAAAAAGAATAAAAGTGATAAATCTTCTTTCACCAAAATCCAAACTTTCTTATTATTCAGAACGAATTCTCATATTTAAGCTAGTACAGATAGTACCATAGTTCATACTATTATTATCCTATCTCATTTCTCAACTCACTAGTTCTACTTTTCTTGTTCTAAAGTAATTCTAACATGAAAACATGGAAAGACTTTCACCTCTAGATATACATAGGTTATAGTATAGTCATAGTGTTATAGTATAGTATAACTTCAATACTCGAGCGAATTTGAGGACACGTGTTTGTCTTCAGTCATGTGTAAGTGTGAATGAAATATAAGAGCAATAAAAGTAAAAATAATAAAATTCAGATATCTACCTACAGCTACAGTAAGCTAGATTCATATTACTTTAACTGCTAGGAATTAGTTTACTTCAATTAATAATAATAATAGTAAGTAATTTAAACCTTCCTATTACAATTCCTACTAGCATTGGGTTTACTTTATATTAACCTTTAACTTATACTTACCTATATGTATAATTAGTAATAAAATAAGTATCAACAAAGAAATATAAAAATGTTCAAAAATGAAAATACTTTGTATCACAAATGATGTTAATTTTTGCAAATTTTACAAACTTTTGCAAATTACATTATTATTATGTAGGCATTATTATTATTTTAAAGAAAAGATAAATTGTAGGTACCTACTGTTCAAACTCATTTTTTTTCTAAACCTACTTAGCTTAAGTACTTAAGTAAGTGCAAATTTCAATCTGGTAATTTGACAAAGAATGCTGACAAACAGACAGACAGAAATGCGAAGAATTTCACTTTTTGTACTCATTTTTATTAAGTAGATACGAGCTAAGAAAGAGTTTATAATAATGACTAAAATGACAGTTATAGTAAGCTACATATAAATAGCTTACTTCCTCAAAAACACCAACTAAAATTACCTATATTTATATTGCCGTATTGCCCTTTAATAATAGATACAACACTGGAAAGTCTTATACACATTAACTAATATGACCCTTTATTATTTCTACTCATTTGATATTACACTTTACTACTGTATAGTAGGTAGGGTACTAGCAGTTGCAGTTAGCACTATTACCTACATATTTACTTTGTGGTAATCATTCTATTTTTGGCCTAATGTTTATTTCTAACAAGATTTTATTGCTATTGTGAGGTTTACTATACTAATGTCAGTTGTAATTCATACTTTACTTGACTAACTTTTCCACCATCGTAACCGTAAGATCACATTTATCTTACTTTCTAAGGTTTTACCCAAAAAGATGCTTGAATTACCTCACATCTAATAGCCTAATGTTTCACAGTCGTTTTTCATAAAACATAAACTAATCTTAAGCCAGAAACTTATTTGCAAATCCCTTATCTTACCACCTCAAACAAGCATCACATCACATGAAATGAACTATCTACCTACCTTACTGCACTGCAAATACCATTCATTTTAGAATCAACAAAATTGCTTCAAAGGGAATTGAGTAATTTTTCCCGAATTTCGAAACATAAATAAGTGGCAGGGCCAGACATTCATTACATTACTCTTATACATGTGAAACATTTATAACTTATTCCTAGTGAAATAAACCTTTTTGCCAATACTCAAGTCAAGTCAAATCCAATAAAATAAAAAATTCTTTTTTTATGTCTTATTTATTTGTACAATTACTACATCCCTGATCCTATTATGCTGATACAATACCTTTCAGAATACAGAGATACTAGAAGACCTTTCAATTGCAGCCACTAAAAATCGAACAAATTGATATTCTCAAAAACGCTATTTCTAATTACTAATTACTTTTATAAGTTATAAGATTTCATATAATACGGATAAAAATTTCTTAATAGGCCAGTATTTTACCTATAGAAAAATCACTACCTCCTATAGATAATTTAATTTGCATAAATATTCATCTTTTTTAAGCAAGAAAGATATAAAAAAAATTAGCATTCTCGACACGCGCAAAAGTCTGTAATAATAACTTTTGACAAGAATGACAAAAAAGGGGCTATTCACCCGTTTTTTTTACCATTCTATTCTATGAAATATTTAAAAAATAATAAGAGTCAAAAATTGGAGAGGAAAAGCTAATATAAACAATTTATGAACTTTATAATATTATTCAGTTGAACTTACAATCGAGTCAATATTAGAACTTTAATACTGCATTTGTAGTAAGTAACAGTTCAAATTCAAATACCAGTTTCTTTTGATAGCTAATAGTAGGTATTAGGTACCAAGTTAATGGAAATATGGAACAAAAATAAACAGAAATATAATACTACATTTTTACCACACTATTGAATGCCTTTATCGAACAATGTTGATCTATGTATAGCTTATCCTTTAGACTACTTTGAACTGAACAACGTGCCGATGATTCAAATTTCAGTCTTTTCAAAAAAGATTTACAGTCTCAACTTTACTTTTTAGATAAAAATCCACGAGAGACAAAAGTAGAAGTAAAAAGGTTTTTAAACTTTATAGTAAATGTAAATACAGACGATAAAACCAGAAATTATATCTCAACTAAACTTGAAAATGGAAAGCTTGTCATGAAGTTTGAATCAATTGAATTCTCTGTACAAAATGTACGATAAATACAGATAAATAAAGTGGTATTTCTATCAAATTGTCAAAACTTTAATCAACAGAACAATTAACAAAATATAAACAAAAGTTAGATATAACCTACAGAATTCAGAATTGACAAAATCGAGACCCCTTCAATGAATCCTTACAAATTACAAGTTAGAACAACCCTTAAACTCAAAGAACAGCAACTTTCTATCTCTATCAGTAATTTAAGAGTTTATTTACTACAATATCATAATAATAAAGGTCAAATTAGGTGAATATTTCAAAAGTTGATACTAAGGATAAGCTCATGAAATCTAAATTATATAGGTTGTAACTTAATAATAATAATAATAAGAGAATAAAAGGAAAGCTTAATTACCGTGTAAAGTAGAAATGGTTTTGGTTTTATGCATAAAGTTGTAATTTCTTTCTTGGTTTAGCTTAAAAGTGCATAGTTTTTGCCAATTTAATTGAGAAATTCACATGATTTTTGCTTTTTGGGGGTTATAAGAGAAATATTTGGAACTACAATCTTGTAAAAATTCGGTTCAAACAAATCAAACAGTACCTATTTGTACACTACTACTGGGATGAGATTACCCAGTACAACGAATTTATAAAGAAAAATCTGCTTTACTCAACCTCAACTACACTACTACTGGTAAAACCTATGCGCAAGTTAGTAGTCTATTTACTCGCAAGTAAAAGAAAAGTTCCCTATAGTATCTACTTCTAGAAAATTATACCTAATAAGAAGACCTATTGGTTAAATAAAGTAAGAATTCTATTAAGAATCAAATGATCATTTCAGAGAAAGAATCATAATTCGCAAATTCACAATAATGTGCTACCTAATTTGTCTTTTTGATTTTCAATAATTATCCTATTCTTATTAATTTTTATTAATTTTAATTATGTACATATATAGATTCTAAATAGATTTGAAAAAAACTTGTATAGGACCTACAAATACTAGTAATTATAACTATTAGTTCTCGTGATCAGATAACTAGGCTCACTGCAGTAAACATACAGTTAGTTGGTACAGATATACGGGGAAAAAATACCTAAAATACATATTTTTAAATATTCCTAGGTATTACAAAAAGCACCGGAACTTAAACGCCCAAAATTTTTTTGAAAATTCCTAATAATAACAATGACTTAATAATCATGTACACCACAACTAATCAACTAGTTATTATTGAATTTATAATACTGCTATACTGTACATTCATTACAAATTTGCATACACTATTAGGTAATAAGATGCCTAAGTAATATAATAAATATGGTGTAATCCTTCCTCTTTGCACAATTGATTCTCATAAAAGTTTTATACCTAATTCATCTACCTACTTTTTAAGAACTCTCCTTATTAATCAAATTATGAATTAAGTACCCTATTATAGAATAGGCAATAGGATAGATTAGTATTACATAGTAGGTAAACAAGAAGTGTCTTATCCTATTTTTTGGAAAATTATTCCCTCTCCATTGTTATTAAAGGCAGATATAAATTATCCCATTCGATTCTTTTAATTTGAAATATTTATTTAAATTTTTCTCGAAATAAATATATACAATTTACCTTATCAGTTTTCGCATAGTACAACGTCTTTCCCTTAATTTTGAAATATCTTCTATGCCTGTGCAAAAAAAGGAATATTTAAATTATTTATAAATATACTTTGTAAATAATTCTCATGATTTGAAAAATTACCATCTTTGAAAAGATGAAGTTTGCTTAAATAAATATCCTTCCTTAATTGTTGTTGCCTGCAAAAATAAAAATAAAAATAAATTATTATTATACCTACTCTTAACTATTATCATCACTATCACAAACAAGAATCGATTTCTCGATAGTACCCTAATAATAATACTAGACTAGACTATAAGTAATTTAGTGATGATTAGCTATATTTAATATTTGTACAAATTAACCCTGAATTCACTGATTAATATTCATGCTCAAGTTTATATACCTACGTAAAATACCAGTATGTATAATACCAGTAGATATGTGTATAATGTATATATAGGTATGTACTGTACCATTGTAACTACCTAAGATAGTAAATATTATCAGTCGATTTATATTCTATAATAAAATAGCACTGTATACTCGTATTATGTATTAAAATACTTCTAGGATATTTATACACATTACACATATACACATACGTTCTGACGTATGGAAATAATAATAAAAAAGAAACATAAAGGCAGTATAGTACCTACCTAAATAAAATAGAAATTAAATATCCAAGTTAGGTTAGGTATATGTATTATGCACCTACGAGTAGTGTGCAAATACCTATGCAGTAGTATCGTTGTATAAGTATGTGAAAGATGTAACTAGAAACTTGAAGGCAAAACGAATCATCGTAAAGCTTGAATTTGAACTTCAGTTTATTTCAAATAAAAGGTCACAATTACAATAACTATTCCAAGTTCGAGATCATTTAAATAAATTAATGGAAATAATATTCCATAATGTAAATTCATAAGCAATTATTAGTTGTAGAGTGTAGAGTATACTTTTATACAATACACAACTAGGTATACAACTACAACTGTCTGACAATAAGTTATGTATCCAAATGGTTAATAGGTTAATAAAAATTATCATAGGGTACTTTAGAAATATAAATGTAGTTGCAAGCGTTTTAATTTTTTTAAGAAATCATATTCATATATTGGTGGGTACTATATGTACCTATCTATCTATAAAATAAATCTATAAGGAAATAAATTTATTTAGATTTAGGTAGGGTACTTTTATGCAGAAATTCTTCTCTATAATCAATCCATTCAACTTCACAGAAAGGTTATGTTATGTTATGACTATGACAGTTCGTTGGGCCATTCAAATACACCCATTTCATGGATTTATTAGACCTCATTTCTTTTTCCTTCACAAACTAATGCTCTAAATTTTTTATACCAAGTAAGCTAAAGCAAAAAAACTAAAGTAGGTTATATTTTCTACAAAGGATTAAATAGGCAAAAATAGGCAAAAAAAAGATGGTTCTAAAAAGATCATCAAGCTTTAAGAGATACATATACAAATACATACTTACTTACAAAACAAATATAATAGTACTTAGGTTCTTATAGTATAGATAGTAGTGTAATTGTGTATACGGATAGTATCTACTATCGTTCTGAGTCTGAGGAAGAGACCAAAGTCCTCATTTTTTTACTCATTTTATTTCTCACAAGCCCTATACTCATCAAAAGCCACACTTTACTTGTAGTTAGCATAAAAAGTTCTAGATAGGTAAATACCCTACTATTAGTATAGACCTGAAGCTATATAGCTGAGGTCTGTCAGGTAAAAGCCATCAAAAAATGATGGCAAACGATATTTTCATAAAAACTACCCACTAAAAAGCAACCTACTTTTTTGAAACAACTATCAACTATCTGAGATAGTCTATCTCTTATAATATTTACTTTAAACTTTATCACATCATATGCTGAAAAGACCAGCTTAAAGTGAAAGCCTACTTTCTTTTCTATGATTGTCATTGTCTGCCACTAAAATTTTAAAAGTAAACAAGTAATAATAATAACTTTTTATGATCATCATCATCATATACATACATACTCAACTCTCATCTTTTCAACTAACTTTTTTAAAGATATGACGAGCTCCAACCCCAGCTTTTAAGATTTAGGTAGCCGGAGCAGTAGTAGTTTTTTTAGGGTTTAACTCGGTTTAAAATTATATTTACAGTACAGATTAAAACTTAATCTATTTGCTAGATACATCTAAGATTTTCCTTACTTTCTAAGTATGCATGAGGTATTTACGAGATTTCAGATAAAGCCGAACTTTGATAAAAAATAAATTCGGTCAAGTTTTTTTGTCCTCATCTACCATTTATTATGTACTAAATATACTGTAATATCTAGCACAGAATAGATATTAGTACGAATCCTAGTAAAAAAAAGTGGTTTCCTTTTCCTAGTCTTTTGCCCTATTTATGCATAAAATATTAGACTGACTTGACTATCACAAAAGCTCCATTTTTTAAAAAAGGGTAAAGTATATATTTTTAGCGATCCTGACCAAAACAAGCAAAAACTTTGAAATTCTGACCCATATTCCGACCTTTTTTACTCATTTGAAAAAAGCGAGTTAAAGATAAGTACTAGAGTTTACTAGTTACTAGACTAGAGTACTACTACATACAAATAAGTACTAATACTACGGAGTATGTTACAGCAGTAGGGTACTATCCATCCAGCACTTGCCCTACATTAAGTACAATGAAAAAAATGCTTACTAACATTTCCATTGAAATTCGACTGAATTGGGTTTCTATTTTATATCCTCATTTATTCATCATTCTATGTATGCTTTGTGCTTATTATATGTATGCTTAAGAAAAATGACAGCTCAAATCGCTTTTCTTGAGAAAAGGTTATTTATCAAACTTTTTCTATACAAAAATTAACAACTTGCGAGAATGAATAATTAATATTAAAGATAAGTGCTCACATTTTTAATACACAAACTTTTCAATTCACAATAACACAAAAAGAACTTAACTTTTACATTATTAAACTATACAACACAACTAGAAGTACAGTACTTGGTATGTAGTTCTATTCGTACTCGTATGTTTAGAAATATATTAGTAAAAATCGTAAATGTGAATACATACGAGTATTATCAATAGAATAAAAAATGCCATATCTACAAAAAATCCTTATGGAGAATCTATCAATAATAATCAAAATCAAACGCTTTCATAACTTTATATTTTGAAAAAAGTCATTATTTGAATAATATGCAATTAGTTAAACTACAAATACATATTACATAAGAATACAAAAATTTCATAATGAGAATGTGAATCAATATCAGTTTTATTCTGTATTCTGTTCTGTTCTGTAATAGCTCAAAAGATATTAATTTTTACATTAAAAAGGTATCATGTTCTAGTTCTATCTTCTTTTTTGGCCATTTATTGCTTTCTTTTTACTTTCATTACTTACTACTACTACTACTTACTATATGTAATATGTAATACTAATCGAAATCGTAAAACTGTTACAAGTACTAGTAGGGTACTTAAAACATGTTTTGTTTTTTATTATCTAGATATTTCATATACATTTTTAATCACAATTATTATTTATTATGAAACACAAGGAAAGTTTTACTCAATTCATTTTCCATTTCGATTTATTAATCAAAAATCATAAAAAAGAAATAAAAAATTATGCCGAAGTTTCATAACTAACCATAAATATATTGGTACTTAAGTACCTTATATCTAACTGTATGTTGACAAACTTTCTTAGTCCAAAAAATATTTAAAAGATACCTCTACATATTATAATATTAGTGTAATTAACAACATAATATACTCTGTAGTATAAGTTTGATATTTATTGTGTACAAGCATTACCATAAGCAAAAAGCAAAAAGCAAATAGAAATATTAATAAATATCAAATACGAAAACTTGAAGAAATCGAAAATGCCAATCTAATAAAATAAATCTAATAAACTTGAGAAGTATATTTTCTCATTTCAATCTCAATATATGTATATAATAACATTTTATAAAGTATCAGCATACTTATTTAGCTTATAGTATACATAGTACTAGTATAGTACCCTATCAATTCAATAAACTAATTTTACTAGATTAAGTTATCCATATATTCCAATTCCGCATTAGTAAATACTACTACTGATACCTAGTATATTTGAGTTTTGATTCGTTTTTTATCCAATCAAATTACTATCTCCTTCGAGTAAATGTCAAACTCAATACACAAATAGTATTATACCAATAAATGTAAAAGTGCCTAATTCTAGCTGATTTGCCTTAATATTTATGATCTGAATTTCATTCATGCGAAAAATATCCGCAATATAAAGATAGGTTTATGTATTTATTATTTAAGAAGAGCTTTCATTGCTCTAGGATACAAAACCTAGAGATTGAAGATTGAAGTGCTCTAGATTTTTCTAGATTTGAAGTTCAGATTAAAAAGCATGAACGATTTTATTTAATTTTTATATTTTTTTCAATATTATTATTAAGTACCCTACTATATGTAAGCTTAATACGGAGTCTAGTTAAATTCCCAAGATTTGCAGCAAAATTGCAATATGTAAGATAATCCAAAGATGAAGATTAATCATTAAAGTGATATTATAATACGGTATTAGATATTAATACCGTATTATAAATATTATGTAGTTACATAATTTTAAAATGCAAAGCTTCTTATCAAGAATAAAATTTTAAGCTTTCTCTTTCACTTTCACTTAATAATAGCAGGGTTATGGGCATTAGTAGTCTCATACTAACTACTACCTATATTAAATACTACTCAACTACTAATTATGCAGGGTACTAATTATAAAAAATTATTGTAGTTATTGTGAGAAAAATCCATGTTGAAATCAATGCTTTTTTAAAAATGAAGTCGACACATTTTAAACTTTTAAATATTAAAGGTTTTTTTTTATAAAACTATCATTTTTTGATACCTAATTTTTTAATTAATGGAATTTGAAAACGACAAAAATTAATTCTTTAGTAGTTTTTCTAGATATACCTAATATAGATGCTTGCACTAGTAACTTGCTAAAAAAAACTAACTAATGACTATAAAGAATAACTTGTGCAGTGTAGAATAACGTAGGAGCGTATATTTAAACTTTCATAGAATAAAAAGGATAAAATAAAGTAATTAATCATAAAAGACAGTTCTAAATTTTTTGTTAATATGTAATACGAAGTACATAGCTGAAGTAGATAGAAGAAAGTAATATTTTAACGTATACAACACGACATATGGAGTACGTAGTAAAGAACTAATGCAATACAAAGTAAAGAAAATGCTATAACAGTAAGTAGGGTAGTATTACTTTACTTAAGTAAACTTCTAGCATGGCTTACAGTGTTTTAAATAAAATCTATAGGGTAGGGTACTTAAAAAGTGAAATATCTACTTTCACAGACTCAAAAACTAATAAATTATAAAATTTCGTTATTTCATAATATTTATAAATTAAGACCGACCCAACCAAGACTAGTTATATTTATAGGGAGTTTTCACTTAAGAAATCTTAAGATTGGACTTTGGTTTATCTTACTTCAAATTACAAAGTTACAAAGCTATAAATACATAATGGATGCTTATATAATATACATAGCATAAGTACCTACTTCCTACTATATTCAATTATCTGTATTAGGTAGATCTATAGATATAGTATGATAAATTATTTTATGGCCTAATGATAATGTAGTGATATCCTTTCCATCCAAAAATAATGTAAATATTAAACTTTCTCCATAAAATATTGTATTTTATATTAGGTATGTCGTATTCACTTTCTTGTATTTCTTCTAGTATTGATAAAAGTATTCTAGTAATAGATAAAAAAAGAGATAAAAGATTAATCTTAAGATTATCTAGGTTAGGTACATATTTTTTATTTTTGATATGATATCTAGGTAGGTACTTTTAAATAAAAAGGTTTTTTATATACCTAGGTATGTAGTCAAAATTCAAATACCTACAAACAAACTTTTTTAAGATATTTCAAGTATGTACCTTAGAGCATAACAAATTTTAGTTAAAATAGTGTACATATCCTATCTTACTAATATTAAAACTAAATTCAAAATTACTAATGTCAGGGTAAAATCTTTAAGTACAGATACTATGTACTATGACTATTAATAGTAATTTTAGTCCAAAAAGCTCTGTGACTGACTGAATTAAATATTAAAAAGAGTAAATTGGAAAGTTTTCTTCAACTTGTCGAACTTGAGAGGCTAGGCCGAGAAAAAATGACCTTTCAAATACTTTTTTAAGTACCTACGAATAGTTTGGTTTAAATATTAGTATTTAAAATGGCAAATACTTTTTATCATTCTATATGTAAACATACTCGTAAGGTACTCGTAACTCGTACTTCGTACCTACTTAATAATTTATAGATACGAACGAGTATATGGGAATTGGCGAAAGTAAACTAGCAAGACTTAATTTTTTTTAAATGAACATAACGAGAAAAAGTCCATTTATACCTACAAATAAAATTTAAATATACTACTTACTTTAAGTTATTCAATGCTCGAGGGTCAATAATTTCAAGAGCAATTATAAATTGTATAAATAAATTAGTACCTATATGTCAGCAGCACACGACTTTACTTGAAAAAAAAACCGTAAGATTTAAAATTAAATGCCAAGTTTAGAAAAAAACCTTCACCTTGGCTTTCTTTTCTTTCATTCATTTTTAACCTAGTTTTCAAACCATATTATATTTACAAGTATATACAAGTTGTAATTAATCTCTTCTGCATGAGGAATGATTAATACATTTTTGACATTAATAATTATTTACAAGCAATTTATGAATGAATAATGATGATAGAAAGCTATTTGTGTTGATAAGCACATTCCATTCCATAGGTTACTAAAATTGAAATAGTATCCTAAGCCTTTATATAAGATCTTGTAAATGTTATATTGTCAACTGCGACATGCGACAGTAATAATAAGAAAATAAATTTTGCTTTATAAATGATTATTCGTTTAGGAACCATTTGTTATTTGCTACATAAACTAGTAATTGGTACTACTGGTACTGGTACTAGTGATGCTATTCCAGAATATTTAAGAAAGATAAACTTGTCAGGATTCAGATCTGGATAGGATATTTTTTAATAATTTTTTTCTTTAAAAAATATTAAAACAAATGTTGGTTACCAGTCTCTGCATATTTTCGGATTTCAGAAATAGAGGATAAGATTTTACAATTTTAGAAACTGCATAATTTACCTAAATAAGACGAAAGAAAAATACTCTACTACTATTACTGCTAGCAGCACATCAAGTCTTATATAATTTAAAATATGTATGTAGTTAAATAAACAAAAATGTCAACGTCAGAAAACTTTCAATCTGTTACATTTGCCCTCCTGCTCCTGATCCCAGAACATTAAATATATAAAGGTACATACATTTGCCCTCTAAACTGAACTGAGAAAAATATCTTTCTAAAACTTAAAATAATATACAAAAAAGTACGAGAAAAGTAAAATACCTACATACCTACATATCTGCTGTAATTAAGGTCATGAGAAAAAAAGAAAAATAAATTAAATTTGCATTCTTTTGATATTTATTTATACATTAGGTATTTATAAACTTTTCCGAGTTCCATATTTCCCAGATTTACATAGCAAAAATTGTTCACAAGGTTTTTAGATACATACCATAAGACTCAAGAAATTGTCTAAAATTTATAAAAAAAACTCGACATTTAAAATTTATTGAATACGCAATCAACTAGATATAGAAAGATAAGATAAGATAGATAATTAAGCAAATATGAAAGAAAAAATGGTTTTATAAAAAGTTTCATTTCATAAATCTTGGTCTTGATCTTTTAACTTTTATGACATATTCATTATTAAAATTTTACTCGTACTCGTACCTCATATTAAGTAAGGTAATGTACGTTCATTTTTGATATTTCTTGTGGATTTTTTACCAACTTTTAAAATCTTATTTATTATTTATTTAGCAAATATGTAAGTACCTAGCTTAGGTATGTTTATCCAAGTAAAAGGTCTGAGCAGGTAAACAAACATAAAATTTTTCACTAACCTTTATCATAAATCCTTAGCTTATGTAAAAGCTAAACAAAAATCCCAAACATTTGTAAAAATGTAAAAGGCGAGCAAGCTTGTTATAAGTTATCAGTACCTATTATAAATACAAAGTTACATGCTATTTTTATAGTCATTTTGATTTTGAATGGAATATTTCAAATTTTATATAACTTGTTTTAGTATCAGAATCAGAATGAAAGTTTATAAAAGGTACTATTACCTTATATGAGTTATGAGTATCAATTATTATTATCTGTAGTCTGTAGTAGGTTTTAAATTATGAAAGAAACTTTCTTAAGACTAGGTAGTCACTAGACTAGAAATGTTTTTTCAAGTGTCGGGTTATGAAATGAACCGTGTAGAACTAGAACTTGAAATCTTGTATCCTCTTTTGAGGTTTTCCCTCTCATCTCATCATAATCATGAGCAAAAAAACATTAAAAATGCAAAAGATCAAATATCCCATTTAATTATAATCATAATATTATTTATAATATGATAACTATTTTATAAAAATTTGAAATAACAATAAGTTGTAGATCTTGAGTGAGAATTTATCAGACACAAATGGTAAATGACGTCATAGTCATTTTTGAAACCTGGGCTGTGCTAGTATTATTGATACAAATTGTAAAACTCGAAATAGAATCGTGTATCAAAAACTAAATTTTTTATAAAATGGTATAAACAAAAAGTCTTAAAGAACTTGGTACTTGGTAGGTTGTAAATGTAAATAATTAACCTTATAGTTGATCAAATTAAAGGCTCGTATCAAACAAGGTACAAAGTAGTAAGGCTAAGTACTTAAGTTAAGATAAATGATAAATACCTAATAAGATTTACTAGTACAATAAATATGTAGTATAATAAGACTTTCAATCTCATCATGTCTATTCTAATTCTAATTATACTTATAGCCTATACCAAACGTAAGTCCGTCTGCACTGTGTCTCGAGTCTATGGAGTTTACAGTCTAGATATTTTTGCAATCCATTTTTTGTGGTTTCTCATTTATTTTCCAATTTATATTGCAAATGCAAACCTGCTATGTATATGGATACCTACTACTTTTTAATGCTGGATTTGTCAGAAAGCCTCTTCTTACCATAAAAGATCTTTGAACATGAAAGCTAGCTGTAATATCATTCAAGTTCAAGTTAAGACTTAAGATGAGTTTTATTAGAGATTAGTCTACATATTAATAATTAAATTGCATTTTAAGAGATTATGCTCAAAATTTGAGCCTCAAATGATAAGTTTACTAATTAGCCGTTGTCTTATATTTACTAAATACAACTACAATTATATTAACTACCTAACTAAAGTTTAAAATCTTTCAATATCTTCACTAAATGGCCAATTCCAATTAGTTTAAAGTGAAAGAATGCACGATTTATTAGTTTAAAATTAAAAACTATCTACTCTCGAGTTATTCGGATTCGGCTTCAGGTCTTTAACTTTATCTTTATCACTATCATTTAACACATCACTATTACTTTACTATCATACACTTTTTCAAAATTGGAATTCTTATTGAGTTTATTTTATGGATGGTATATAATGTTAATGCTTTCTGCTTATTACAATATGTAGGTAATATCAATGAGTAAAATTATTTTATAATGGATCAATATCATTTAGGATACAAGTAAGAAGCAAATATTTCTTAATAAACGAAATCCGAAATTTGATACAATTTCATTCAAAATCATTATATATTATTAATATTAATTGTAATTTAATATGTACTGAAAAATCGTAGAATCAACTTGTCAAGTAGATAAAATAATGTAGGTAGTAGAGGGTAGTAGCAAGTGCAATACATATAGATAAGGATAGGCTTGGAGTATAGATATTTTGATTTTGTTCTCATATTTCAAAAATATCAATTCAGATATTTCATAATCGTAATCAGGAATCAGCTAATCAATGATCCTAAACCTAAAGAAAGAAATTACGCTATCTTATAAAAAACATTTTCGATTCTAATTGTAAGATAAATACATAAATATTTATTATTGATATTTATTATTTATACACTTTGTACGTAGTTGGTAGGTAATAGGTAAGTAATGAGAATGAGAATTTAACTTGATTTGTTAACAAAAAATATGGTATGGTATCCATAATCTATATGTATTCTAGGCAAAAACAAAAGGAAGAGTAATGAAGCAAAGATCAAGATCATATGACCTTCAATTTTATATTGAACAAAATAATAAGACAATCTAGTCAAGCCCAAGCCCATTGTCTAACTACATTTTATTTAAGATGAAAAAAGTAGATTCAATCCAACCAAAATTGAGTAAACTGGCTCTTCTAAAGACTAGTCATACACACACACGTAAGACTATAAGGGAGATAGTCATAGGCAGCAGGCATTAGGCATAGACATAGACAGGTAACACTTACAAACTTAATTATTATAACTTATCTATCTTTGAAATACTCAACAATTTTAATATTCCTTTCCAATATATTATACCAATTTACAATTTAAATTGTCAGGGTCAATAAAAAAATAAGCATAAAATTCATATAAAAAGGCAACTTTTTAAACATACTCGTAGTTTTATACTACTAGTGACTACTAGGTATATCATATCATCGTTACAAAACAAACAACTTAAACATTTTGAATCGTTATTTATATAGGTAGTTCAGTAGTAGCAACTTTTGTTTAGCCTTAGTTTTAGTAGGGTACCTATAAGGGGAACATGGTACCTATAAGCGGATCTAAATACCCCCGAGTGACCCACACGCTTCCTGGGACCTCAAGGTGTTATGAATGATTGCAATAAGTTAGGTTAGGTTAGGTTTGTGGCGAAAAGGTTAAAGTTATTAGGTAAAAGTTTTTAGGAGGCATTCCCTATTTCTTTAGGAGTGTTTTCTTATCACCCTACCTATAATACGACCTACTTTGATAGTCTCAAAAAAATTAGGTAACTATTTGGCCGTACCTAATTATTTAGTATTTAGCAAAGCAAAGATTGACAAGGAAAAATGTTTGTAAACGACAATTAAGTAGGTAAATATTCTAAAATTTGTAAAAACCTATAATAAAATAGGCAACCAATAAAATTAAAATGCCCATTAATAATACCTAATATTAATATAATAGTATCTGTCGACTTTTTTTATCAACGATAAAATGCATAAATTACTAGAGGAATATTAGAGTGGTGTGGTTACTTACTTTACTTTAATTAGGTACTAAAAAAAGCAAACAAAAATGATTATAAAAGAAGGTAGTGGTGTAGTAAATATTTTACTAGGCCAATTTATAATTTATACTATTTTATTTATAGTAATTAGTAATTACACTACACTGCTACACCACAAATTATTTAATAGTTAAAAAAAAAGTACCAATTAACTACACAAAAAAACATTTTGGGTATGGTAGGTATATTAAAAAACACTACACTCATATGTGTATCTGTACGATATTTTTTTTGTTTTATTCGTGTTGGCGGGTTAACTAATATTCTTGAATAGTCTTAACATAACATCTGCAAAATATGAGTCATTTCTAGCTAATAGGTAATATTACACTCATTTTCGTAGTGTACCTTACTATTATTACCTATATTCTATATGAATGATGAAATCTTATCTAATTATAATAGTTATCTCTGATGGTGAGTAATCTAATCTGAATCTGTTACTCTTTGTAAATTATGATCAACAATTTACAATACAATTTCGAATTATCTTGATTATCTAGTCAAAAATCTTATTCCGCGTCCACAATTGTAACTACCGGTATGATTAGAGATTTGAGATATGCAAATTTTACAATACTTTATGTATATTATGTATTATGGTACTAAATACATACATACATACATTATCCTAGTCTTATTAATTAAGTTATATTCTAATCTAGCTTAATCTAAGCGGATAAGCTATCTATTATGGGAACTATCGAGTCGAGATTCGAGATTCGAGATCAAGATAAAATAAAATGTTATTATAAAGGTAAAATGTAAAATAGGTACCTACTTACATTTTCATTTTGAATATCCTTTTTAGTTGATAATTTCCTTTGAAATGTAGAACTCGGGTCTGGATAACTTTCCGATTCATCAGAGGAATCTACTTGTTCTTGAACAGCTACAGGTGCTTTCATTCCCATTTCAATTTGGAATTTAGCCATTTCATGAAGAACTTTTGAAGATGAAATTGTACTATATATCAATGGACGAACTTCAATTGTAGGTGTTTTCGTAGTTGTAGTAGTAGAATAAGGCAAAATATTAGACGTATCTTTAGTATTTAAAAAATTTGGTCCCACAGACGCAGATGAACTATAATTATTTTGATTTTGAATTGTACTTGAAAAATGTACATTTGATTGATCGTGATCTCCTGAAAACTTGCTCGCTTCTGCTTCAGATTCACTTATAGTTGCTAGTACTCTTGTTGTTGAAGGCTGAACATCGACTATTGATGATATGACTGGAGTATGAGTAGCAGTAGTACTAGTAGTAGTAGTGATAATAATATTATCTTTTTCTTCTAATATAAAATCCCTTTGCATTTGCTGTTGCTTTTCGTGTTGCTGGCTTATTTGGCCTGGAGAAAAACTGGATTCTTGTTGTCGTTCCATAATTATGTTCCATAATTATTGTACCATTTATCATTTATCGAAAGATTAGTAGCATTATTTGAAAATTCATATATCATTATCTATATGAGGACGTTAATAAAGGCCATAATATTTAGAATAGAATATACCTAATTATTTGATCAAAAGGCTTTCCAAAGGTTATCAGATCATTTATCGTTATCAATATAAATACAAACCTTTGAATTTGAATAACAATGAATTTACAATTATTTTGAATGAATTGAATAATGAATGAATGGTCTATCCTGTCCGGTCTTTATATTTTTAACTTTTTAATAAATATAGCTGAGTAGGTTATCTTGTATTTTTTATACTTGAGAGTTAAAAAGGCAAAACGGTCAAATAGTAGATTATTAATTTAATAAGTATATTTAAAGTTAAAGCACTTTAGCAATCAATCGTAATCCAGTTCTAGTTCAGTAACAGTTAACAGCAGTTGACTGACATAATCTGCTGACGATGAGATGAGATGAGTCTTGTGAGTCAGTCCAGTGGATAATTTCACTTTTTAATAATCTTAAAAGTTGGCATAAGTCTTAATTACCTTATGTAAAAGTCCTTATGCAGTATTAGAAAACAATGAATGATAGTTTAATGATGATAACGATGAGATTATTTTATTTAATATTTTACTAGTAAAAAAGTGTATATACTTAGAATTAGATAGATATCGATTGATGTTTTGAAGTTTGTTTTTATATGAATTTGGATAGGATTAGGATGAATAAAATATTTTTTATATCAAAAGAAAAGGCACAAATTCCATTTGCGTTATATTCACTTTTTGTGACTTAATTTGACATCAGTATAATCAATTTAATGAACTATTGACCTTTTCTAAACTTCTTTCTGTATATTGTCAGTAAAACTATTGAAAAGTTACATTACGGTAATTATATTTAATTTATGTCTTAAACTTTATAACTTTTAATTTCCCTTTTTTGATTTTGAACAAAAAATATTTGGTAGGTTTCTATTCACTTTTTGACTTTTCTCCTCGAGTTCAATTCCAATTTCCAATTAGAAAACTAAAGTTTTAAACAAAAAAAATGTCTTACTTGACTTGTCTGTCTGGTCTTTTAAATGTCTTTTAAAACTCTTAACTATGATGTCTTGGTCTGTCTGACTCTTTTTCTGCTGGTCTTATTTACTTGTAACTTGTAACGTAACTTGTACAGTACCTACCTATTACCTACTTGATTTTTTGGCAAAGATCACAAAAATCTTAGGACCTTAGAGCACAACATAATATAACACAAAACAAATGTAAATTAAAAAGGCTTTTAAGATCATCAACTGTATCTGTATCAGTAATAGTACAGTAGTAGTACTACCATACAAAATTTTAATCTGTTTTATGGCACTGAATCAAGTTAAAGTTTATTTTAAAAACACTTATAAAAACTTATATACTTTACTATCACTATTATGTAAAATGCTTTTTTTAAAACAAAACTTCCCTATAATGTACCTACTTATACTACTGTCTATTGTCTATATAAGTAATATACTGGCCACTTGCTTGCTCTTTAAGCTGCTAGATTCAATGTACCTAATTGCATTTAATTTCAATTATATTTTGTAGGTAAATTGTAATTTGCAGTATTTTGTATTCTAATCGTAATTTTATCTATGTAATTTTCTAATTGCATTATTCTAATTGTAATTATTTCAATTTACTAATTCGTAATTAGTAATTCTAATTGTACCTAATGTTAATGTAGGGATAGGGGTACTGGTACTGGGTACTTAAATTTTAATTCTAATTTGTAAAAATGTAATTTTTTAGATGTAAAGAATTTGGGTAGTTAACTGTTAACTGACAAGATTACTTGGAAATCTGGAATCCTGCTGATCCTCCAGGTCCTTCTGATAGTGCTTTATAAATTTTATGACCTCAAACTTGAGAAAAGGTCAAATTTTCGAAATTTATTTCATAATTTTATAAAAATTCTTAAACTTAATAAAATAAACTTTGAAAAAAACTTGTAGTTTTTTTTTTTCAAAAAGATCAAAAAGTTTCAAAAAACTCGCAGAGTTTCTGCGTTCAGTTATCCGCGAAATGAAATGAAATTAGAAAACTCGAAATCAACTCAAAATTATAAATTATAAAATACTCAACTCAAAAAACTAAAACTTGTGGTTTTTTTTTTTAAATTTTTTTTAAAGATTTTAATTGTTTTGTTTTTTTTGCCTGGTCCTCCTGGTTTTATGATCGATTGAACAAAAGTGGTTTTTATGGACATGGACAATCTCTAATTTAATTGTAAATTGCAGGTAATTGTACTACTTAATTGTCACATTTAGGTATGTCAAAATCCCTAGGCCTAGGTCTAGGCTGTATATATTGTGGTTTTTTGATAATTAATACCTAACCTAAAAGTTTTTTTAATTTTGTAATTATGAAGTAGGTAACTTGCAAGTTTTTTTAATTACAATTACATATTATTTCCTATTTAAATGAGGTTCTAGATCACGTTATATGGGAATTAATAGTAATAATTTAAGTAATACTTTAAATTACATTACATATTTTTGATTTTTGATTCGATTCCCGAAAATTTCTTGAAAATTTTTAAAATTCTTTTAATAAAATGTTGGATTATCTTAAGCTCTGAAAAAACTGATTTTGCCTCAATTTTCAAATGTAAATACATGTACAAATGATTTGAGAGTGAGGCCAAAATATATTTTCAATGTTGAAATTAATCGTATTATGTGAAGACCTACAGAAATATGAATATTATAAATTATAGTTATTTTAACAAAAAGGAAATTAATGCAATTTAAGGTAAAAATTAAACAATCATAATTTTGAAATTTTGTCCGCAGATCTTCGGTAGTACAAGCATACAAGCCAAACAGTCATTTACTGGATTTAAAATTGTGTTGATATAAAGTAGGTTAGGTAAGGTACATAAAAAATAATTTTCTACATGTATTTATTGAATCTTGATCCGTTTGATCGATATTTTTTTATTGAATTTTGTGATGTTTGTTTGATTAATAAATTATTTTTGTTTTAATATAGTTTAGACAGGTCTAGGACTAGGACGGAGCCAAGAGTCGAGAAAAGTCCAAAGTTCTAGCAGCCAGCATATTAAACTTGTTTCTTGGACCACTTACATCCATTTACTTTCCTTTCCTTTTTTTGCAAAACTGAAAATTTAACTTTGTAAGATCTTAAAAAAAACTAGTTGTAATTTCTAAAGCAAAGCTTAGCTTTAATTATTCTTGTATATTTTTGTTTTTAGGTTAATAAAGATGGGCGAATTAGCTGCAGTATCGGCAACCACTCTTAATCAATTTGCATTAGATTTTGAAGGAAATTACAACAGAATATTAAAAAGTATTGAAATATCTAAAAGAGAGGGGTCAAAATTCCGATGTGGTCCTGAATTAGAAATCTGTGGTTATAATTGTGAAGATCATTTTTATGAATCTGATACTATACAACATTCTTGGGAAGGTACCTATGACCTATGTATTTATTTTTAAGAAAAAACTTGACTACATAAGCTTAATCTACTAAAAATAAAAATATTGTTTTATTTCTTAACAGTTTTAGCAAAGCTCTTAGTTGATGAAATATGTCAAGATATACTCGTCGATGTTGGTATGCCTGTAATGTTCAAAGGTGTAACTTATAACTGTCGAGTTATTTTTCTTAATAGGTAATTTATAAATTATGCAATAAGTAGAAAATGAGATTAATCTTTATTTTATTGTTTGGTTACATATAGAAAAATATATTTAATCCGTCCAAAAATGATCCTGTGTGATGATGGAAATTATAGAGAATCAAGATGGTTCACAAATTGGACAAAGGTAAAGAAAGAAACAAAAATAATTAAATTAAGATTATGTAATAATTCACATTTTTATTTTATTTTAGAAACGCCATTTAGAAGATTTTTATCTACCTCAAATCATCAAGTCTGCAATAAATCAAACTTCCGTGTCGTTTGGTGATGGTCTCTTACAACTTGAAGATACGATAATTGGGTTTGAAATTTGCGAAGAATTGTGGAACCCACGAAGCACTCATATCGATCAAACTTTAGCCGGTGTAAGTAAAACATAACCTTTTTTTTACTATAAAAGTTTTACTCTTTTCTACTGTATTTTGCCTTCTTAAATAGGCTGAAATAATTGTCAATGGTTCAGGTTAGTTTTTGTCTTTCGATAGTTTGAAGTTTTATCCCAAAGATTTTTTTTATTAATTATTTTCAAAGGATCTTATACTGAGATTAGGAAAGCTTCATATGTTACAGACTTAATTAAAAGTGCAAGTGCAAAAAGTGGCTGTGTCTATGTTTTTTCTAACTTGAGGGGTTGTGATGGGGAAAGAGTTTATTTTAATGCATGTTCTTCTGTAACTCTCAACGGAGAGATTCTTAATATCGGTGATCAATATTCGTTAAAGGAAATTGAAGTTTTTACTGGAATTTTTGACTTGAATGCAATACGAATTTATAAAAATAATATTCGAAGTCGATGCACAATTGCTTCACAAACTGAATCATATCCATATGTAATAATTCCTTGGAAAATTTGTACAAATGATAGAAGACTTGGACCTACTCAAGCAATTCAGAATTTTCAATTTTGTAGTCCTGAAGAAGAAATATCATATTCTCCTGCACTTTGGTTGTGGGATTACTTAAGACGATCACCAGCTTGTGGTTTCTTTCTGCCATTAAGTGGAGGTGTTGATTCTTCAAGTGTCGCAATCATTGTTTATGCAATGTGTGATCATATTATCAATTTTATCAAAAAATATCCGGATTCAGATGTATTGGGTGATGTTAGAAAAGTAAGTACTCTACTGATGCATAACATACTTTGTAATTTGTGGGTCTAGTGTCTTGATAGATTATTTACTCTTGAAAATTAATTTTAATATGTATTTATTTGTAGGTATTGAAAAATCCAGACTTCGTTCCTCAAAATAGTAAACACCTAACTGGAGAAATTTTAACAACCTGTTATATGGGCAGTGAGAATTCTTCGTTAGATACTCGAAAAAGGGCTGATGATCTAGCAAAAGCAATTGGAAGTAATCATAAAGAAATCAACATTTCGCCTGTTGTTGAAGAATTTATTCAAGAAGCTACAAAATCATTTAATGGAAACAGACCGAAATTTAGTGGAACAAGATCGGAGAATTTAGCATTGCAAAATATTCAAGCAAGATCAAGAATGGTATTCGCGTATTTTTTTGCACAATTAACACCATGGACGAAAAACAAAAATGGGTAAATTATTTAAGTATTAAGTTTTACAAAATAGATTATGTAATGTATTCTACTTTTTCTTTTTTCAAGTTTTTTACTGGTATTGGGAACTGCAAATGTTGATGAAGCAATTCGTGGCTACTTCACTAAATATGATTGTTCTAGTGCAGATATAAATCCAATCGGTGGAATATCTAAAACAGATTTAAAAAGTTTTATCCTCTATGCTGCAAAAAAGTAATTGCGCACTTTTTGTATTTTACTAAATTTTGGTTATACATAATTCATGATTTATTTGATTTCTTCTAGATATAATTTGGCTGAAGTTGATGAAATTGGTATTATATTTGAACTCATATTTTCTCTCGAGATTTATTATTTATAATTTAAAAAATAAAAATTAGTCAGAGCACCACCAACTGCAGAATTAAAACCTCTAGAGGACGAACAGACCGATGAACAAGATATGGGTATGACTTATGAAGAGTTGTCATATTTTGGAAGATTGAGAAAACCTATGGGATGTGGTGAGTGAAAGACATTTAATTAAAATATTCTTTTTAAAATGTTTTTCGATTTTGATATATAATAATATTATGCTACTTTTATAACTAAAAAGGCCCATTTTCGATGGTTGCTCGTCTCCTTCATCTCTGGAAAGTAATTAAAAATACAATCAAAATGCATTCCGTTATTTTTATGATTATCTTTTTAAAAAACTTTTTTTTAACTCATAGGATAGACATGAGCCTGAAGAAATTTCTAGAAAAGTAAAACATTTTTACACATCATATGCTGCAAACCGGTTAGATACAAAATAATAAATAGTAAATAGTACCTATGTATCAAGTTTCAATATCTTTTTTAAATAGGCATAAAATGACAACTTTAACACCAGCATGCCATGTTGAAAATTATAGCCCTGAAGATCATCGATATGACCTTAGGCCTATTTTTTATCCTTTAGATTTTACATGGCAATTTAGAAAAATTGATGAATTAGTAAGTTTTTCTTAAAATCAACGAATGCACATATAAAAAGAAATGTTTTTTTAGGTAAGCCAAGTCCAAAGTCAAAATCAGGAAAGTGAAGTCGATTAAATTACACACTCGTACATATTAATGATTAATGCAAAGATAGAAAAATGGTATTCAAATTAAGGTATGCAGTTAATATAGGTTGACTATTCAATTTAAACTTTATTTATAGACAATTTTTGATTAAAATAATCTGTGATAGGGATATAATAATTATATAGTTCATCGTGATACTGGTAGTAATTGAAATGAATAAATTATAGAAAACCTACGTATCATAAACATTGCTCTACTCGTATCGTAGTATATTTTATGCAAATATCCACATCTTTTTACTCTCCCACGCTCCATTTACTATCCTTTTTCTATTAATTATTTAAAGGTTTTTTCCTTAATTCACGGATTTTTTCTGATATAAAAGAGGCAGGATTTTCTATTCAAAATCATAATTTTACTACCTTATACCTACTAATACTGATAATAACTAAGTTTTTATTGATTCTACTTGGATAATTTGGGCTGAAATGAAATTATCACAATCAAAGCCCTTGACATTATTTTTTTTCTATTTTTGTCTTGATTTGACAAGTTATTTTTACACTGGAACCATTTCACAAAAATTCAATGGCTATCATAAATCAATATTTACTGCAATAAATAATATTCGAGTTTCACATGGAGTTCCTCAATTAAAATGGGATAGACAAGTAAACATACATTATTTTACTATTTACTTTTTATGAAAAGATTAAAAACTAATTTTATAACCTACCTATACTATGTAGTTAAATCATATCGCTCAAAATTACTCGGTCAAACTAGCAAGCCTTGGAAATCAACAACATAGTGGAAATGGCTACGGAGAAAATCTTTATACCACAAGAAATATCACAAAACCAACTTCAGATCAAATAGTTCAAACCTGGTATCAGGAATCTTCTTTGTATAATTTTGATCATCCATTTTTCAATCCTAAATGCTTAAATTTAACGGCTATGATTTGGAAATCATCAAGAAATATCGGTATTGGTTCAGCTAAAAGAAATGGGTTTTGGGCAATAGTTGTAAATTTTTTCCAACCTACAAATATCAGAGGACAATTTCCAACAAATGTATTTCCAGCACAATGAAAAATAATTAAAACTAGCATTATTCATAATACAAAATGCATGTAGATTTAAAAACTTTATTTTTGACTTGAATTCAATTATAAAACTAGGATTGTGGATAACAAAAGGGTTCGCAATTAGTCATTTCATTTATCCTAATTTAAAACAAAGTTTAATAATTAGAGCATAATAAATATGTATAGGTATCATATGATATAACTTACCAATCTTTATATTCAGTCAATTTTGTATAAACCTATAAAAATTTTCAATATTTATAAATAGATCATTATTGTCTTAATTTTATTAATCATATACAGCGGGTGCTGCTGGTCTGTCTTTATCACCTTTAAATTATTATTAATTAATTAATTATTATTATTATTAATTATTAATGTATTTTAATGTAGGGTTAGTACATACAATGTTTTCCAAAAGAGACAACACCAACAGCGTGATACATTGTACGGTTTAGATCGTATAAATCGATAGACCCTGAAGAAGATTATTAATTAAATATATTATTAATTCTTTAATTAATTAATTATTACCTCCTGAATCCCTTTGACAAGGCCCTTATAGAATAAATATTAACTAAATATTAATCTTGTCCTGAATATTTAAACTTTAAATTTAGGGTTTAATTTAAGCTCATCTTGATTACCTTTATACATCCCTTTTACATATGTGCATATCATTTTAGCTGTGATTATGTCAGAATTGAATTTTTCCTTTAAAATTTAAAAAAAATGTATGTAAGTACTTACCTATATTGATATGTATTTGCTAATCATATAATTAGACCTACCTTGTAAAATTTTGCACAATCCTCGGAATTCATTAGCGGCAACCCGTCCATTTTTTGGAGAATATCGGGTAGTTTACTATCTTTCTCGTCTCGTTTGCCCCAACCTAATTACGACAAAAAGATAAAGCAAATCGGTTCAAAATCGAAATTCCAGTAGAAATGGAATTTTAGAAAATGAAAGATCTACAGTGCCCACGATATCTGTCTGTTCATTTGAATTTCAAACTTTTACTGCACATATTATGTAATATGTACTACAATAAAATCTTTATAAAGTACAATTTGGTCTAATCATTTAAGGAATTCAGTTCTGAAAAGGGACATTTTGACCAGAATTTGTCATACGTATGACTTCAAAGCTTATGTGCGTGCTATATAAAATGAGAAATTGTATTTCTTAACCTGATATAACTACCCGATCCTTTTTTCGCATATCTTTCTCTGTAAGATTCCAAGGTAAACAGATAGGAGCTACCTAATTGTAGGACCGAAAAAAAATCAAGAATAAAGCTAAAATTATTAGACACAATCTACCAATAAATATCTGTAATGATATGATAGTAATCATTTTAACAATCAAATACCTTTTTATAATCTAATTTCAGTGGTTTTTTGAGTTTCAAAAGACAAATATCTGATTCCATGACCCTCCATTTAAAATCCTTGTGGGATATAACTTCAGCTACCTCGTAAATTTTTTCCCCATCAGGTTTACTCAGATCATGTTCAGCAACACTAACTGACACCCAAGCTGGGTCTACTGCTTCAGTAGGTGTGAGTAAATTCGGAATCTACGAAATTTACTTCATTTATTTGACTAATTTATTCAAGTGAGTATTTAAAGTACGATATCTGGAACTCCATCTGGAAATAAAAGTGAGAAAACTGGGATCCCACCAGCCTTATTCAATATCGAGAGTAGAATGTCAAAGGTCAAGATCTAAATTAATATTGTATTCAAATTTTTGACAAAATGATAGTTATATTGAATAGTAATTGTAATATCTGTACTGGTAAAATATTTGAACAGCAATCTAGAAAAAAAGACAAAGAAATTTTTGAACTATGATGCCTTAAATAATTTTGAGAATTTTTGAAGATTTCAGGATAGTATAGTTTGAAATTGTCACTTTTAAAGTATTAGTACCCTACCTATTGCTATTCTGTATTGCATTGTACAAAAAATTGAAATAAAACTTACGTGCTGCAGTAAGTATGTAATTTTCGCTTATAACACTTCCACCACAACTAAAAAAAATTGAAAATAAATGTGGTGTATATTACAAATATATATTTAACTAGGTAATTTTACTTACAAAGTGTTGAAAAATCCCATGTTAAATATGCTATCCTTGTATTTGATCATGATACTCACTCGATGCATAAATTCATGATGTTTTGCTAAAAAAATTCCATTCAAATTATCAATAACAGTAATAATTACAGTAGTAATTCGCGTCTCTAAACGATATTTTGGCAATTTCAGATTCAGATAAGCATAATATATATATACTGTATAGGTACATATTTATGTTTTTGGAGTTAATTAAGCCATTTTTGAATAGAATTAAGTAGGTAGGATTTAGGATTCTAGCTTCTAATTACTACTTACTAGTTTTACAAATTTTATAAGAATATTTAAGAGCATTTGACTTTGACTGCTAGTTGCTAGATCAATGAATTTTAGTAACCTTATTTATGTCTATTGAATCCTTAATATTTTTGTTTTGCAGTGTTTATCAGGAATGTTAATCATAATTATGCATCTGGTATTTTTTAATACCTACCTGGAGTGACGTATAGTTTCCCACTTGTTTTTCTAAACTAATAAAAATATCATAATATATGTATGGTGCCATAAGTTAATTATATAATTTTATGATAAAATAATAGCTTTATGATTGAAACTCACTAGGGCTTCTTCAGGCGTCTCAAATCTTCGTATACCACATTTGCAATCTAAACTAAATAGTTATAAATAAAATTCGAAAAAGTTAATAAAAATACCCAAAATCATCTGACCTTTCAATTGAGGTACACATCTATCATCAGAGTCTTCATTATCCTTGTCCTTATCAGTTGACTCATCTTCTGTATCCTCTTCAATCTTTTCTTTTTCCTTTGCTTTTGCTTGGGCCTTAGCTTTTTCCTTATTTTTAGATTTACTACCCGCAAAAATTTCACTAATTGGATTTGAAGGATTTTTAGTACTACAAGTACTTGATACAAGTGTCAAAATTATGATTGTGGTAAGCGTAATTAAGGCGAGACGCATTATCAAAGTTCAAACTTATAATAATCAATCCATGTAAAATATTTGGAAAAAAGAAAATTTCAAAGATTTTGTAAGATTCTACAAGAAAAAGATTCTTGATATGACTTTATCTTTATATGTAGGGTTCCCTATCTATTATAGTATTCAATGTACACTAACTAGGTATGATTTCTTAATAATATGTACGAGTAGTAGGTTCAATTTTTTTTACAAATTTTATTTGTTGTACTTTTATTCAAGGCTGTAACCATTCATAAACAATAGAGTAATTAACTTGAAATTTTAGACTATTTTCTAAATATTTCAACTGGTTATAAATAAGAATAAGGCACTTTTAAATGCTACTCGTACTATCATATTAAGTACGTAGGTACAAATATTTACTATATACCAATATACCTAGGTACTTTATACCTACTTATCACTTATCTTATAGGTAAGTATATTACAGATATAACAATACAAGTTATAGAAAAAAATTTTTAAAAATTAAAATATTGTTGCTGGATTTTATTCAACATACCCCTGTTTTCAAAAATGTCAAACTTGGTGTTCTAATTTGTTCAAATTCCTAAAAAAAAGACAATTTATTTTAAATTTTAAATGCAATTTAAGAATGTACAAATTTGTAGCACTTACCAAAGAGCATTTATTTCCAAACGTAATTTTTTTATTGATGGACTCGACAGAACCGCAAACAGGGTCAAATTCTCGGGTACAGAATTCACTGGTTACCTTTTCAAAGTAAAATTTCGTATTTCATTTTGTTTAATTTCCCTATATTATAGTCATTTATTATTGAAATTTAGGTCAACTCAAAACTTGAGAAGTTGAGATTGAAATCAACTGAATTTTTTCAAAATCTCATTTGACTGAATTAGATTGCTCTTGCTAATGCATTTTATAAAGTCTTGAAAATTTTGGACCGAGATTGATCATAAACTTCGAATATGAAATTTCTCAAAAATTACTAAATAATTGGAAATTGTCCTGTCCTGATTTTATTTTAATTTTTAAAGATTATGTACTTACAACTTGAGTATTTTGTCGACCATTTCTTCCAGGAATAATAATTGGATACAGTACATCAGATGCAGTTGGATTGCTTGCACTAGCAGGTTTATTATTTAAAATTGGAAATTTTTGATTTCCATTTGAATTCTGATTCGAATTTGAACTTGGCCCATGTAAAATTGGACTAATTGGTAAATTGCTTCCAGTATTACCATTTGGTTTTCTATCAGGAACTGAATCTTGTAATGGAGATAATGGAATATCCTTAGAACCACCTGAAGGCCTTTGATTTGGTCTTCCAGCTATTAAAATTGATCCAGGTCCTACTGCAGTTTCCTTGTTATTATCACTTTGAGAATTTTCCAAAACGGGTGATATCGGTATATCCGGATTTTTTGCAGGTCTTGTATGCAAATTTGTTAAAATCATTTTGACATCTCTTGTAAATTGACGCACTTTAGTCAATTGCTGAGAAAATTGTGGTGATTTTGGAATATCCCTTGTATTAACTTGACCAAATACAGATCGAGGATTTGAAAAAATTAAAAAAATTGTACAAAATACAAGAAATGCTAAATTTTTAGTCATTTTGACCTTAAATTCGATGTTACACAAGCAAGTATAGAGAACCAATTGGACAGTTATTTAGACCCAAAACTGTTTTTATAAACATACCTCAGATATTGACCTTATCCTTGTCACATATTGTTAGTTATACTTAAAAAGTTTTAAATTATGAATAATTTGACTTTGATTATTATGCGTGATTTATATTAATTCTATTATGAGGTCAAGCTCTTTTAAGTATAAAGGTATACAGATTACAGATAGGTATAGTTTCAAAATATGAAATTAAAGCTCATTTTTATTCAACAAATACTCAACCACATTGTAGGTACTTACATGATAATTTACAATCTAATAGGATTAGATATAATGACTAGAAATGAAAACGAAAGTAGCGGAAATCCCCATTACAATGATATTACTATTATGATAATGAGACAAATGCGTTGCAGAATTTTTGTCAAAATTGAATCGATTTCCATATTTATGAATGAAATTTAAGACAACCGAATTTGTCCAGCCAAAACCTTGGACTGTGGTATATTCACCACCAGCACCTGGACCAGCACCCATTTGAGTCACATCATACTGGAAAAATATCATAAACAAAATTTTAAAAAACTTAAAAAAATTATGTATACTAGTACAGAATAAATAGATAAGTACTTACCTTTTCAAACATGGTCTTGTTATATTTTGGATCATAAAATGTTTTAAAGGTTGTTAGCACCCATTTCTGGGCGATTTGTAAGGCCATTTCTTGACATTCTGAATCTCCAGTATTTTCCAAGGCGTTGACCATAATATCTTGGAGTGGAGCCCAACCATTGGGTAAATCCCATCTAAAAATGAATCATATCATAAAAGCCTAAAGTAACAAGCAAATACTTGTAAATTCCAGGTAAAAACCAGGTATATCTGAGTTTAATAAAGCCAAAATAAGGACTAAAATAAATAGGTCTTTTATTAGGATTATCAGTAGTTTGAAAGAGAGTCATTTGAAAATTGTAAATAAAGTTTAAAAAGGTTTGAAATTTTTTTTTTTTTTTTTTTTTGATCAGATCTGAAATCTGAAATTTGTTTCGGATACTTTGGATATTTTTTACTAGAAATTCAATATATTAGTATATCCTTACTGCTGTCCAGATTTAATTAAACTTGTAGGAACACCAGCCTCGAATTCCAAAACTCGATTTTTCTTGAGATAATCCTTCAATCTCCATATATCAACGAAATCGAGTTTAATCCCATTATAAAGAGGTGTTAAATTTGAAGGATAAAAATTCTTTTTAAGTTTCCCACTTGGTATATGGTAATCAAACCAGGAGCCTTCGGAAGGATCCCATAAGACATCTTCGATTGCTAATTTCCATTGAATGCTAATTTCTCTATAAATCCTCTCGTTTTTTACATCTTTTAGCTAAAATATGAAAAATTTAATCAAAATTTCAAAAAATTTGAGTAAATTTTGATTGTCTCACCAGTTTGAAAAAATCTGCAAGGATTACAGCATTTCTATAATAGAATGAATTCAAATCGACTGGGATAAAATCCCTGGTTTTTGTGTCAAATAAATGACCATCTTCAGTGTCATTTTCAGGTACAAACCATCTAGAACCTTAGAAAATTTTATAAAATATTAACAATTATAAAAAATGTATAAGTAATAGTAGGTACTTACTGAAATCAAAGCCACTTTCAGCACATGTTTTCAAATTATAATAGAGTTCCCGTTTTTCAACCGAATTTATAAAAGTTTGTCCAAGTTCAAAGTCTTCTCTGTAGGACTCTGGTCGAGGACCATCAAGTTCTACATTGTACCTCAGAAGGCTGTGATTTCCACGGATATTCTCAACTATCCTTTTGTTATGAGGATTTCTCCAGAAATTAAATTCCTGAACCATCGTATGGATATGTTCCCGAATAAATGTCAAATTCATAGTTGATTCATAATACAGTTGAACCATGGGTATTAGTAATGGGGGTTGTGACCTTTGGAAATAAATCCGACCGCCATTTGGGACATATCCGAATTTTTTGACCATTTGCATGAAATTTTCAAGGATTCCTTGAATCGTCTCGTACATTTCGGATAGGATTAAGCCTATAATTGATACAATTTTTTAGAGACACTTCTATACTTGTCATTTATGACTAGTACCTAGTCAAAAATGCAGAATTTTTTTAAAATTATGCAAAACCTTTAATAGTCCAATAACTATCCCAGTAATAAAATTCGGTAAATCTTCCTCCAGGTACTATAGATCCATGATCAACATAAATAATCGAATAATTCCCCTCATTATCTCTCACTTCCTTTTTAATTTTCCTTCCCAAATCCTTCCATTTCCCATGGATTTCCAGTGCAAATTTTCTCAATTCCTTCGATGTTAAATTCTGAACAAAATCCGGACTCTCTGTCCAATCATCAGGGATCCAAGGGTCAAAAAGTGACTCACTAACATGGAAATTGTCATCAACAAAATTTTTAATAATTTCCCTAGGTGGTTCATTTTCATACTTTTGCATCATTAAATTAAAATCAGACCAAATCTTATCATTTGAGAACTTGAGAGATTTGTCAACAAAAGTCTTTGAATCTTTGTAAAGTCGAGATAGTTGGATTGTATGTAGAATTTGCCCATAGCAGAATATATTACTACAATTAAAATATAATTACAATTACTCGTAAAAAGCCCATTTATGCATTTTTAAGTTTTTAGTATATTTAAGGATACTTAAATACCTTGAACATGGCTGTTGTTCTACTGGTATATGTTGACTAGATGCTAATTTGAAAAATGTCCATAAATTGAGAACAAAGAGCAAGAAATATTTCATTTTATTACACTTGAAAGAATTCGCAGAGCTTGCAAATACTACTGTATTGTACTGATTTTATTGAACTATTTAATTTTTGCTAAAATTTTAATAGACTTGAACAAAGCATATTACACATTCGATACATATCGTCATAATAAATATCTGCTGGAATTTGCTATCTGGAATCTGTGTATGAATTAGTAGGTGTGTAATGAAATTCGACAATTAAAATCTATTTTTATCCTTTTAAAATACAAAAACATGTCTAATCACATGAGGTAGTACATCAAAATTCTATAAAAAAATTAAGTTCAATAAGTAGTAGAAAAGTACGATACAAATCAAATATTTAACCAAGATACAATCAGTATAATACGAGTATAATGTAATGTGATACATACGCACATTGTATTCTGATTTTTGGCGATTTACACTCTGTACTTCTACTACTAGTTACGTCAATTCAAATATTAAAACTTCAAAACTATTTATGTACGAGTACTACAAATGTAATTTGAGCTTTATAAAAGCTAAGATAGGTTTTAGAATAATTCCGAGGAAATTCCAAAAAACCTCTAGGTTAAAGCTAGTCCTGCCAATTTTGAGGCTCTTTTATGTCACTTATGTTACAAAATAAGATTTTGAAGTACCCTACCAAAAAACTAAAAAAAAAAAACTTGAAAAATTACTAGTTATAAAAATTAAGTAGGGTACCCTACCTATCGTAGTTACAGTAGAATTTTTTGCTTATAGGATCAGTAAGGTAAGGTAAGGTAGGTAACCTACTAGTTTAATTAGAATATTTTAAACTATTTTTAAGATTCAAGATTTGAGAGAAACTGGAAATTCTATAAAAATATCGTTAATTTGTGTTAACTAATTCTACTAATTGTAAAGATATCAAGTATGGTACTTGCTTGCTAATGAGTCCTTGATAATCCATGAATAATTAACCATCAAATACATACATAGGTAAAATCATAAGTACTTTGAAATCGATTTACTAACTATTGGTAGGAACTATTCTGTATAATCTTTTACACGTAAATGTCATTTTTAAAAATATCATAATATTTTTATTTCAATCTCATTAATATTCTGTAGTAGTTAATATAAGTATAGGTCATGTATCCATATTTCATGTATGAATTGTGATTATGAATAGATTTACAAAATATTTATTCTAATTCAGCTGTACAGGTAAATACTCCATCCTCTAAATCAGCAACTATTCAGTTATAAAAAACCACAAGTTCCAATAAATTAAAAATTTGCATAAATTGTTTGCATAAATATTTAAATACCTTGCGAAAAAGCTGCAGGAGATAATGAAAGGATACGTCCATCAACAAAGGGTCCTAAAATATCAAGATTATGAGCACTAAAATTTTTGCTGATTTCTGCAGAATTTTGCATAATTTTGCATAGCTTAAATGGATGTATTTTAGGAATATTTCACTTTTTATAATTTTATAATCTACTTACCTCTATCAACTATTCGGACCACGACAGATCGTCCACTATCGACCTATAAATAAAAAATACTAATATTGTAAGAAAAATTTCAAATATTTCATGAAGATTTTACATTTGTGACAGCCACATAAGAATTGAATGGGAAATCACGATGAGCTGCTATTAGATCATTTCTATTGAACATTTCGCCACTCGCAGTCATTTCTGGCTCTCCGACCCGACTTTCTTGATACCATGAACATTCCCCGTATTCTGGTCCATCTAATAATTAGTCAGATTATAAAAGTTCATAGTTTTATTTAATTGTATTTTACCTTGACCATGATCATGATCATGATCGTGATCATCACCTAGTAATGGTGATGGAGGTGATTTTTGACCAAATAAACCAAACATGAAGGATTGACACGAGGAAATCAAAACTACAAGGATTATGAATTTAGGGGTGATTTGAATCATCTTGAACTTGATTTTGAACTTGAACTTTATCGTTTATCTGTAGTCTGTGAATGAATTTACGGATAATCGTAAGTTTACGTTTGAGCTCAAGTTTTGTCAAACCCGGAATTGATTCTGAAAAGTACCTTAAATGATCCAAATATAAATGGTCCTTTCTTCCTAAATTCGAATTCTATAATCATTCTGATTCTTATATAATGAAATGACCTATATAAGTAAAGTAGGTACACGGTCAAGGACTTCTTATTGCCTTATTGCATATGAACCTTTAGATAAACAGTATAGTCAAACCTTACTATGTATCATAATAATAATATATTTCATTCAGTAAATTTCCCGATTCTAATAGCTGACAAGTATAGTAGTTGGCTAAATGGAATTTTTCAAGGAACTAAAAGGGTCCATAATAAAGTAAACAAAGTCAAGGCCGAAGCCGGAAGACATTAGGTACATCATAATCATGAATTTTTAAGCTTTTCATCCTTTATTTATATGAATTGTATACTTTGTAAAGAGTATACCATTTTCTAAAAAAATTTGCCTGAAAAGTTCATTTTAATTCAATTTTTGATGTCTCGTATGTTCTATTTTTTAAATTTTCGAAATTTTTCTTATTGAATAAACCCATTAAATGCAATATTGTAAATACTTAAGTCTCAAAATTCTACAATTTAAGTTTGTTAATGAACAGTAGCATAAGTTTAATATCTACCTGCTATTTATGTATAAGTTTACCTCATGGTGTATCTAATTGGTAGATTTATATTCATAATTCTATCTCAACAGAACAAAATGAACTTAGGTATGATATTTTACCTTGAATTTCTGAATTAAATAGGTAACAAAAGACAAGCATAATATGAATGTACATTAAATTATTCGCATATTTATTTATTTATTTATTTGCTCTTTAAAAAATGAAATCAGTAAGGTCGTAAAAATTAATTTCTGTTCTTGCTCATTCCATTTTACTCTTACTTTAGTTTTTTTTTAAGTATAATTAATGGTTTCAAAGTACTTTAAAGATTTTCAATTTTTTGCTAAAATATTTAGATACAGGTACAGAGGCCAGAGGTAGATTAAAATATATATTGTTAATTTTTATTGAATTCTAAAATGAAATTGAATGTTAAGATGAATTGATGTCCGTTTCCTTATCAGCATCAGTATCAGTATCATCAGTATCTTCAGTCTCGTTCAGAATTTCACAGCTTGACCAGCTTAAAAGTCTTAAGTCTAAAAGGTCAAATAAATTTAAATTTTTAACTTATAGGGATATAAGTTTTGCATTATTACTTGGATTCCTTTCTTGAGCTGGATTTCCAAAAAATTTGCATTAGATCCATTAGATTCATTAAAATATATGAAACTTACCACACAAGAAATAACAACCTTAAAAAATTTGAAAAAATATCATTAATGAATGTGATAGAGTAGGATAAAATCGGACTTATGGTTAAATGGATTTAGAATTTTAAAAAATTTCTGACAGGCTTTGATCAACTGTCGTCTGATCCTGAGATTTTTACAAAAAAAACCTCAAAATTTTGACCAGAATTCATATAGAAGGTAGATACTAAACTCCATTTTTTATGAAAAAGGCTAGATTTCTCAAAATTATTTATCCATAAATTGGTCCTAAAATATGATGTGGAATATTATTTATTACAAACCATTATCATAGGTCAGTCGGTCACTGCCACAATGGGGGTCCAGAAATCTATTTAGGCACATACTGCCATAAAAAATGTAATTAAAACATTTATTATTCATTTTGAAGAATTATAGTTATTTTTTCTTAATTACCATCCTTTTTGCCTTTTGTATTTTTCTGGGTCTCGACGTTTCTTCTCTGGATCTGGTCCATTTACCATCTCGTCTATATACTTGAAAAAAAAATCATTTAATCCTTGTTGTATACCTTCAATATTGACATATCCTTACAATAATTTATATTTATTATATTTATTTTTATTATAGGTATGTCATAAAATTGTAAATAATTTGATAAAAATTGCGAAAAATCATTAAGGTAAGGTAGTAGGTCGGTTGTTGAAATACGAGTAAGTACCGTATATCGTACCCTACATTTAGAAGAAAAAAAAAAGAAATCTGTTAATATTTTAAAGAAAAAAACCAAAATTGTGTCTAAAATTGTCCAAACAAGTCAAAAATATTCAGAAACTCAATTCAATTTTAGGTCATTTGATCATCTCATCTGAAATTCTGAAATGATTTTTGGCATTTTTTTTGGACATTTTGCCCTGTAAATACCTAGGTATAGTACCTATGTGTTTTGAAGCAAAAAAGCCAAAATTATTGATTTATTGTCAAACTCCAAACAGTCCAATAAAGTCGAAAATTTTCAGACACTTTATTCAATTACAGTTAAAGGTATCTAACGATTTATGCCAGTGTCACTTATTGGACATTTAACCTCAACTTTAGATTATTAATGAGCAATTTTAGGCCTTGACATCAAAAATGATAAAAATTATTTCAGATAATACAAGTTCAATCGAATTTTTCTAATTTTTTTGAGTTTTTGAAGTACAATGACATTTAGGTAATTATTCTCATATTATCAGTATTGAAGTACCTATCTATACCTATAATTTTAACAAGGTTATATTTCACCTACGTCATCTTCCGAAGCTAATTGTTGAGCCAGTTTTGAGTCAAGTGCAATTTCTTCAAAATTCCCCAATTTCTCAATCCTCTCACTAACAGACTGAATTGTTGCTGATTCACATTGTACTGATAAAACTATCGTTGTAATAAAAAACAACGAAATTTTTAACAGAAATAATGAATTGTCCAGAGGTATTTCAAACATTTTGAACATTTTCCAATCTAACCAAATATTTTTTATAAATAGTTAAAATTCACGTGTCTATTTTGAAAAAAACATCTCAATTTTGGAATTCTGAACTGAACAAATTACACTTGACTTTGAATTTCTGAAGGACTGCTGCTGACTGAACTTGAATTTATAGACACACTGAAGCTTGAAGCTCAGAAAACTTTACCTACTATACTGCTTGCAAAGTTAATAATCTCTAATTTATGTTGGTTTTAACGAAGATATAAAATTCATGACCACAATAGTAGGTAATAAAATCATATTTACAATCTACAGCACTATGATTATGATAGGCTGCGGTACTTTTGTATTTGTAATCAACTATTCCAAGTATTTTATTTTCAAATATGCAAGTACCTATATAATGTGTAATTAACAAGATGATTTCCAGATTTAGGTATTTGAATGCTTTTTTACACTATAATTTTACATATACCTACTGATTATAGTACCCTACTTACTTGACTGAAATGAAAAACAAGTTTAAACTAATAATCTTCAAAAACATGATTTTTTAAGACCTTACCTAATATTTACTTTGAAATAGATAGTATGTATAGCTTAGTCAGTGAATACGGAGTACTAACAGTTTTTGACTATATAGCCAAGAAAACTCCAGGCTTGATTTTTATTACTTTACTTACTACACTACACTACATAGATACTAGATACAATATTTACTTAAAAATCAAAAAATTGTGATGATTCCTTTAAATGCCTATTTGAAGCCTAAAATTGAGTAAGATATAGGAATAAGTATACCATATGTACCTATATACCTATGTAGTTTTATATTACTTAATGGGGATAAGTAAATGAAACCACATCCTTATAAACTCTCATGAACAATTTCTTATCGAAAAAAATGAAGTTTAAAATACTTATTAAATGTTTCAGTTAGTTGCTTGCAGCAAAAGATAATTTCTTGTAATATAGCATAATGCAAGTATTACTACATACAATAAAGATACTCAATACCCTACATACAAGCAGTAGCAGGTATTTACTTATACCATGCATTATGTAGGTAGGTATAGGTAAATCCCTATTTGTATAGGTGAGATACGAGTAATTTATTTATCCAGTATTATTTTTCCAAAGATTATTAAAAACCTAAAAATCAAGATTTAAATACAAATATATAAGTATACAATACAAAATATATATCTAGTGAACCTTGTGAAAAATTCTCAAGAGAATATGGCCTTATCTTTAAATACAGATATATTTGAGTAGGGTACACTACTATACTACCTAGACAATCAGAACAGAAGAATCAGAAGACTTCACTATCAAAATTACCAAATAGATATAAAGTTTTTATTTACCGACTAATCTTGATTTTGGGTAAAATATGGCATTATCAAGTATACAGATAAAATTATACAATACATAGTGGTTACTACTAATATTACTACGATACTATGTGTAGGGTAATACTGTTTTTTAAAGAATAGAATTTAAATTAAAGATAAATAGGGTATGTATTTTTTTTAAATCAATGCCATCGTTGTTTTGGTGCTGCCACTGATGGAGCTGGCGTTTTCTTACCAGGTTTTTTGTTTGGATCAAAGGTTCCAGCAGCTATAGCAGCTTCATTTATGAGAATGTGTGTTGAAGTCGTTCTTACAGGCCCATCCACTTGATCTTGACCGCCTGAATTATCTTGGTCTTTTTTATTTCCTGGAACTTTTTTCATTTTTTCAAATTGAGCAATTCTTGATGGTCTTGGAGGAAGAATTGAAGTTTTGAAACCAGTATTTATAAAAGCATCATAACTTGGACCTTGTGAAGTGGAGCTGGTTGTTGTTATTGATAATTTTTTCTGACTTTCAAGACCTTTTTTAGCATTTATTTTTGATTCTGATTCTGATGATAATTTCTTCGTGTTTGATTCTTTTTTATCTACATTTTCTTTCAAATTGATTTCTGGGATTTCAATCAAATCATTTCCAAATTCATCAAATGTTTGGTTCATTTCCAAATGGTTGATGATCTCGAGTTTTTCCATTCCTCCACTAGTAAGACTGGTGATTGAACTATTATTCATTTGGTCCATATCGCCACCTTGAGATTTGATCTTTAAATTTTTCAAATCATTTCCAATGATATCAATTTCAGTTCCCTTATCAGTGTGACATTCAACTTCAATTAGACCCGATTTAGTTGTGTCAACATTCAATTTAGTCTCAGATTCATCATTGTAATTATCGAGAGAATTGTCGTTTTCATCAACAACTTTGATGTCTTGGCCACCCTCACTTTCTTCATCGTCAGTAACATCATGATCATACAGAAGTGATGAAGAATTTTCATCAAACTCGTCAAAATAAGCTTCAATATTAGTTTGTAATTCAACTTCAGAGATTTTGATGAATTTTAAATAATCTTTTTGATAGTCATCTTGCTTTACCAGTCCTGATTTAGATGCACACTCATTTACTTTCGATTGAAATAAGTTCAAATTGTCAGCTTTAAATTCAATGGCATAACTAAAATGAAAAAATAGGATATTTTGAGATCAAGAAACATTTTGAGCTAATTCAACTTTGCTTGCACTTTGTCCGTCTGTCTGTCTGTCTGTCCAGAGGATAACTCGAAAACTACTTGACCGATTTTAACCAAATTTGGCATGAAGGACCCCCATAGGGTCTAGTTGTGAATGCTCGAAAAAAATTTCAGATTGCCCCACCCTTTGGGGTCATGGGACCCTTTAAGTGTTCCCCATGTAAATCAAATTGGAAAAATCGAAAATGAGGTTTAAGTGGCTATAGGGGTAATCGATGAGATTTCGAGATTTCGAATTTAACATTTAAATTGACCTTTGACCCCGAAAAATGGTGTAACTTTAGATGTTTTCAACGCTTTGCTCGAACAATTTATAATCAACTTCTAGTGAGTTGATTAAAGCCTAGTTTTTAAAAAAATCTTACTTTGCACGTTCAGCCAATGTAATCCCATTAGGGACGAGAACTTTTGCCAAATCTTCACCCAAATTTTGAACAGAATGACAGCCAAAATATGCGAGATGAAAAAAATTTCGAAATTTTGCTCTTGTAGACAGTTTTAAGCATGAATCGATGGGCAAAAAATTGATGGAATATTTCAATGCTTTACGTTTGAGTTCAACATCAGTTTTTGGAGAAATTGCTGAAAATATATTTTCTAGATTGTATTTGGTAATGTCCATTGTTGAATTCTTATAAGCCTCGTTGATTTTGACGAAAAGTGACTTTTCTTTACATCGAAGTCCATGAGCGATGAATGGTCCAGTCACAATATCACCCCAAAAACTTTGTTTCCAAGCTCCATTGATAATTGTGTCTAAAATTTTAAAAAAACCAATATAAATTAGCTACATAAAATAAATATCAAGAATTTTACTTATTTACTTGAAATAAGAGTGAGGTTAGGTTGAGAATATTCAGAATCATAATCCGAAAAAGCAACTCCCGTATTTCTCCAGTTGATATATTCTTTCGATGTAATAATTCTAGCATCAGGATCTTTTTCACTCAAATACATTGAATAATCGTAATCAAAAACACCACAACGAGAGTCATATCTTGTTCCAAGGTAGTTTCGAAGTCTCTCATTCCTACACAAGGATATTTAAATTGTCAATTTTGGATAAAATTTGCAAGTAGGTATGTAAATTTACCAATGAGTTTTAATCTCAAATTTAGCAGGATCAGAGAAAATCTTCCAGCAATTAAAAATCTCAGCAATAGCATCCCTTTCATTAAATTTCATTTCTGAAATATTGAACAAGGGCATCTCCTCAAGCATTTGATCGTCATCTGAAATCATACTAAAAATATTTGCAAAAATTAATATCCATAGTCCATACCTTTATACTGTATATTATTCATACATAAAATCAACAAGATTGGATTTACTTGGTCAAGCTGCTGGAGAGTGCAACAACAGTTCGTTTAGTTTGTGGTCTAATTAGAGTATTTCCGAAAATCTCCATAAATTGCTTCGTTTTCTCAGCAACTCCGATTTTTTCAAGGGGTTGAAGTGCAAGCATGTGAAGTATCATTTGCCTCGAGTATAATTCAAGACAGTTTTCCATTATGTAGAACTACAAAATTGTAATTAAAATCGAAATTAATTACAAAAACATAACATGGACAGGTACTTTCAATAAAACTTACATTGACTCGAATATCCTTATTTGAATATTTTGTCTCAATATTCTCCATTGTTTTGAGCACATGTCGACCATCATTTTCCCCAACCAAAAGTATATTCAAGTTCAGAGAGTTTGACTGGAGCTTTTCTATCTCTGGAAAAGATTTCAAAATTAGTTCATAAGATCTTATAAATATTATTCTTATTGTTATACCCAACACATCCAAAAGGTCAATTGCAGGTGAAAGCCCCCACATTGACAATTTGCCCATCCCCGTTTTTGGATATCCATAAGCTAAAGTTGTCATACTACTACTCTTAATTACTAACTACTACCTACACGTAAAAATATCTTTTTCGACACAGACAGTATATTCTCGTGTTTTAAAAAAATGAATACGAAAAAAGGAAAAACTGATAAAAGTATATTTGTCTTAAATTCGAAATCGAATCAAAACCTGCTCTCTGATCTGATCGATTGATTGATCAATAATTTGCATAATTGCCGTTTCTTAGAAACTATAGCTAGAAATTCTAGCTAAATAGAAATGCTTCTATATAATTAATTAGAAATTATTTAAAAGGAAATTGAATTTGAAAGCTACCTACCGAAGAGTAGTAAAATGCCCTACCGAAGAGTTAGATACAAGCCTACCAATGTTGATGTTGACAAATTTGAGATAGATTTTGATAACAAATCTATGAAATTCGAGTATGAAAAACCAGATTTTGGTCAAAAATAGTATTTTTTACATATAACTTATATCCTGATTATATGATACGATAAATCTATGTTTTTAGACCCATGCAAATGATTTCAGGAAATGTTTATATTGAATTGGCTCATGACTTGATAATGAAAGGTACCTTACCTATAATTCAGTAATAAAAATAAGGTAAAAAGTAAAACTGGTAAAGTAAAATATTTTTTAGGTTTATACTTTGAAATCAAAGGTCAAATATCTATACATCCACGTGGTCCAAAGAACACCATCAAAAAGAATCATTTCCAGCAAAGAATTTACCGAGTTGGAGGCTATTTAGTTTCAAATGGTAAGCTCAATTTTTAGAAAATAATATTTTATCCAGATTACTTTATACCTTTAGTTGTATTTTACAGGAATTAGAGAAAAATATTTACCTAGGGGTACTTTTGAGATACCTTTTGGATATTTTTTACCCTCGAAATTACCAAACTCTATATCGAATTCTAATTCTGATGGTAAGTATTTTAGTTTAAATTGAATCTAGTTAGCATTGGAAATCTTACTTTTTTTCTTTTAATTGTATCCGTAGTTGAATATTATTGTACCTTTTTAATGACAAGTGTGAAAGCAAAAGAGACTACGAAAACTACAAAGAAAGAAAATGTTTTGATAAACAAAGTCAAGATCCCTTTTCAAATTATAGGTAAGCTAATACTTGATTCAGCTCTGAAACATTAGAATTTGACCTCAATTTTACCTAATACAATGACTTTTAAAAATTTGAAGCAACTTTAGATTTAAATACTATCAGAACTTGTGGAATAGCTCAAGAATTTTCTATCCATCAAAATGTTAATTCATGGATACATTCTCTTGGGTATGATCTAATCACTAACCATGCAATTCGACTTTGAAAAACCATGAGATTTGGGCCTATTTTAGAAAATGAATGTAAAATTGGCACCAAATTGGTTTCTCGATTAGAATTTAGAAATAAATGAATTTTTCTTAATTTCAATTCGAGATATTTTACAAATTATTCTAATTAATCCAAATCGAAATTTTATAGGTATTTAGATATGACACTAAGTTTATGGAAAACAGGATATATTCCAGGAGAGAAAGTATTGTTTAAAATACACATCAGAAATGGTAAGTATTATTGTACTGTTTCTTACTATCTTAATTCTCGTAATCATTTAATTGCAATTATATCATACTTTGGATTTATAATAGGTACCGATGAGACTCTGAGTGTAAAAGTAAGAATTGTGAGGGAAATGTTGTATAAGATGTTGAACAAGGTATAAAAATTTTTAAAAATCTATGTTTGCTTATTCTGACATTTTTCTTTCAAAAGTTTTGCATAGGAAGGACCAGAATCATTAGGGCAGTTGAAGTTCTAGCTAAAAAAGAAAGTGAGGATAGAATCATCGACACAAATCTTAGGTATATTTGGCAAGATGATCTGGAATTACCATCTTTATCCCAAGATGTGAAAATGCTGCCCTCAAATTTAGGCTGGAATGGTAACATTATTGAGGTAAAGTACCTATTACTAATTCTAATATATAACTAATTTGATATCGATTCCAGTTAAATTACATTTTTGAAACGGAAGTACCACACCCAAAAAGAAAAATCCCATTCACTATTAAAATCCCTTTAATTGTTGGCACTAAATCAATTAAAAGCTTAAGACCAGAAGATATAGCTGAAAAGACAAAAGAAAATAACATTGTTAAAAAGTACGACCACAAAATGAGATTTTAGCTGGCTTGTGAGATTTCGTTTTGTGTTCTTTATTTAAAATTTTTACTTGATTGAACATATGTATCTAATTTTATGTAGGTTATTACGATTACGATTATTAATTTTATTTTAAATAAAATTTTTCTATGTATAAATATATTGGAATTTCTTTAAAAGTTTAGTTAGTTTTTTAAAAAGACGATTATTGTTTATGAATACTTGTTAATCTACTTACATAAATTATTTCAGACAACATGGACTAGAATAGATATTTTAGTTATTTGCTTTTTTCTTTTCTTTTATCGCTTCTGTTTTCATTAATTTGATTTTCGCTAAGCATTCTTCAGCCCGATTTTTCGATTCCAAATCATTAAACTTCCCAGCAAGTGCTGAAACAAGTAAATTTTATAAATTAAAATAATATCATATCGTAAAATGAGCAATGCATGCTCAAGTAATAAATGAAAGTTATTGTTATTTATATTTATAGTACCTTTCGCTTCTAAACATAATCTATCGGCTTCGTTAAAATCTCCTTTCTAATAATAAAAGATATAAAAATATTATTAAAAATTCATTAGCTAGGTAATAATAATAAAATCGTAATAATCCTAAGTAAATTAAATAATAGGTAGAATAATAGATCGTAACATGATTATGATTTGAACAATAGACAGTTAAGTAATTTTATGTACCTGAAGATAAATATTTCCTTTGTTTACCTGTTTAATTAAAATATTTATTAGTGGGCAGGTAACTTGCTTTTCTGTCATTTTATTAATCAAATGTTACCCTTAAACATGCTAATAGAAATTCGTGTTCCACTTCAGCCGCGACTTCTGCTTCTTTAATTTTCTCGAGAGCCATCTCAAAATCACCATTAAGGGCTACAAAATATTTAAAAAATAGTACCTTGTTCTTTTAATTGAGTATCGAGTGTATATAATTGATATTTATTTTAAAAAAATATAGATTTTTTTTTCTTACCATGAATGGCAGCAATATCGCCCTTGATAGCTATAGCCTTAATTAAAATCAACAATTATACTAGATAACTAGGTATATTGATTATGATAAATTTACTTGTTGACACGAAGGACCTTCAGCTTTATAAACATGATTTAATGCCCTTTGGGCTAATTCTGATGCTTGATTAATAATTCCAGGTTTTTGCTGAAGTGTGGCGAGATTCATGTAAATTTGAGCCAAGTTATGCATTGCCCATGCGGTTAACATTAATGTATCTGAATCCTCTGCACCTTTTAAAATCTATAATAAAAGCTATAATTATTTATGATTGAATTTAAAAAAGTCAATAGTCAAAAAGTCGAGGATAAATAGAAAATTACCTTTGCCTCCTGAGATTCTATACAGTATTCATAGCCTGTGATTGCATCTAAAATTCTATCATGAACTAAATATATTTGAGCCAATTTAATACTAATCTCAACAATTGCATTATCATCAGGTGATATCTTTTTTAAATGGACGAGTCTCTGTGCAGTTGCCTAAAAAAATTATTACAAGTTCATTTTTCCCTTTAAACTCTTATTCAAAATTAATTTACAATAATTAATAATTACCTTAAATAGTTTCTCAGCCTTTTCTAGGTCACCTTTTTGGAAGGCTATAAAATTTAATAAATATTTGAATTTGATTCACTTAAATTCAGCTCTAAAAACCACATTTGTCCTCAATTTTACAAGAAAATGTACATAAATTGTAGACTGTAGATCGAAGGTAAAATCTGGTTTTACAGAGATGTATTAATGAAAGACTGAAGACATGGTTAAAAAATTAAAGATCATAATCGCATGATACATTCTATATATTATGTACATATTACCTAAATTAGCTTGCATATCTATCACTTGTGTCTTGACATCCTCCATTCCTTCTTTTTCTGACATTCTCCAGGCCTTATTCAAGTACCCTTCAGCCTTGTCCAGTTGATCTCTCTAAAAAATAAAAATTTAGACAATTCGATCAATTAGATTAGTTGTATAAAAATAAATTAGAAATTCTATAAAAAAATTAGTGGATACCTGTATAGCCAAGATGGCCCTTTTTAAGGTCATAATAATCGCATCCTCAATCGAAAGATCTTGATCTTCCTCAGCCGCAAAGAACCCGAAAAAAGCGAGGGTTCCACCACCAACAAATATCCTGGATCTTGCACTAGGCCTTGTTAAAAATCTGATTAAATGAAGTCCAAATAAGGGTCCAAACCTGTCAATTCGACTCCTGATGGTAGTACTGATTAAAAGTTTTGCTTGTGACAGAGATAGACCCTTTAACGACCTTTGCCTCACCACCCTGGACATGGTCATGGATGACCTTTGGCATACTACAGAAGCCGGGGATTTGAAATAATAATGACCGGGGCTCAAAACCAGGTATTCTTGTACCAGTCTTTTAAACATTTTGATATAATTTTACACTATCTATTTCTAATTACAATTACGATTACAAATTACAATTAGAGCGAGATTACACAATTACAATTACATAATTTAAATTAATTTAGAAAAAAAAACTGATTTTTTTAATATACACACACGACGACGACACGAAATTTCTTTTTGGCGCTCTATTTCATCATGTAATGCAAAGTAAGGCCCGGAAAAAAAATCTCTAACCGAATAAAGATTTTTGGAAATGTTGACATTTTTTTATATCTTTACGATTCATAAACTTTTAAGCCAAAATCTGGTATTTTTGAAAAAGAATAAAAGATTTTTTTTAGCGTTTTAGAGACATTTTTGGAGAATAAAGACATTTATTGTCTTTAACGATTTTTTACTGTTTTCGCTGAAAAATTAACCCATTTTATTGATGTTTTTTTGAAATTTTTGGAAAATTTGAAAAATTTCTTGAAAAATTTCATAAAATTTTAAAGTTTTTTTAGAAAATTCTAGAATTATTGGTCAAATTCGTGTTATAAAATAAATAACAAATTTTGCCTTCACATTTTTGACCAGACTTTTAGTTTAGTAGAATATATAGCGGCAAACATAAAAAATATACCCATTACCCATATATATCTGTATAGTATTAAAGATTTAAAAATCTTATGAAAATTTTGAAAAGTGAAATTTTTAATGTCATTTTACTTTGAGTTTACGGGTATTTGATAGAGACATTTAAAAGATTTTTTGGCTTTTTTAGAGATATTTTGAGGGATTTTTTTAGAGGTTTTTAGAGATTTTTTTAGAGATTTTCTTTCCGGGCTTTGAGTAATTAGTAAAGAGTGGAAAAATTAAAAATATTCTTTTGAGGTCTGTGAATATCGAAGAGAAAGCTCCGAAACTCTACTAGAAATCCGTTTTGGGTCAAATGTAACGATTATGCCAAGATTTTTTGAGATTTGAGAATATCGAGATTATTTTGGAGGCTTGGAGTTTGGAGAATTATTATATTCTCAAATCATAAAATATTCTCGGAGAATATTTTGCCTATTTTTAGGAAATTTCAAAAAAAATGCTAATAATTTCAACAAAAATTTCAGAAAATATTCTCAAATATTTTCTAATAAAATAATTTTAATAAAAAAAAAGTAAATTTCTAGTAGTTATTAGAATTGTTTGAAGCGTAGAGGTGGTTGTTCAGGATTTTTATAGATCCTTTGATATCATTGGACTGGACTAGTTACTAGACACTTATATAACTAGGTATATGTATTAAACTCCGTAAATCTCATTTAGGTTTTTGTTTTTTCACACCAGCAGGGTCGGTAGGTCCAGTCCAGGTCCACGTGTCCACTTGAATTTTTTGTCGTTTGAAATGGCACCCAGACTTATTAGTTAGAGTTAGAATAGAAGTAGAAGTTAGAAGGGTCCTATTATCCTTATCCTTCCTTATGCCAAGCAAGTAGGTTGAAATTGAATTGAAATTACGGAGTAATCCAAAAGTTTTCGATTTCAATTTCTTTCAAGTAATCTTTAGGCCTAACCTAGACCTAGACTCTAGCTCTAGACAGCTATAAATAAAATAATTCTAAATCTAATTTCTATATGTACTGTAATTAAAGTGCAAGCATAAGCATAGTTGAAGGTTGAACTGAACTTCAATTTTGCGAGCACTTTAAGTACAACTTAACTTTAACTTTTTTATTCAACAATAAGTAAAGTAGTAAAGTAGGTGCTCGCTTCGTTCGTGCAAATGCCTATAGATTTAGATTAGAATTGAAACTTGAAACTTGACCTTGGCCAATCAAATATCAATTCTTTGTCATATACCCCACTAATAATTATTTAATATAATGCAAATTAAAGAATCGTAGTAGAACATTTTATTTACCTACCTGAACCTGAACCTGACCTGCGCTGACTCCAGTCCAGTCCTGTCCTGAGTCCTGACTGACCTGACCTTATACTTTCCAAAATTTTCATCAAGTAAGTACCAAGACCAAGTCTCATTTTATATCAACAATTTCAACTTCAATCAACTGCAACTTAAAATCTCAATTTCTCAAATTATTTGAGGGAGTCAAATAATCGAATCTTAAGTTCCCCAGTCAGTGAAAGTCAAATTGCGTTCAACTTCAACATTGATCAGGTGGGAAAGTATGTTTACAAAATTTTTTTTGAGAAACCAGAATTGGATTTTTTTACTTAAAACCCTTGACCTTAACCGGTGTCAAAGGTCAAGGTTAATAATTAGAAGTTTTAGCCATAATGTAGAACTGACCAGTGTCCGATACAAGGACCATGTCAAGCGAGGGAACTTTTCAACTCTGGAGGATAAAGACTTTACATTTTTTGAAACTGTTCTTAAAAAATCACAAATCATTACTGATCTTGAGGATATTGCAGGTCATAATTTGGACTGGTTAAAAATTGTTCGAGGTAAGTATACTTAATTTAATACAGTGGACACTCTCTATGACGTCTGACCCTTCAGTTGACTCTGAAATTATACCTAATGTCATGTGATAAGTAGAAATAGAAATGGACTTTATACGAGTAGTATGTCATTATTATTATAGATTTTAGCTAGCTTAATGTTAGTCAAATAGTCATAGGAGTAGGATAGGAGTCAGTTCGTTGGTTGGATAGGAGCCTTTATGACAAAAAACTTAGAAGAATTTTTTGAAAGTCGAAAATGAGATTATTGCAGTTCTTGACCAAGTCAACGACGCTGATTCCGATGCCCGTCTCAGTTTTACCCGGAAGTTAACTTTTGACACCGAAAATCGGTTTTTTCGGAAAAAAACCGAATTTGAGATTTGACTCATTTTAGATGTTTTCAACCATGGAGATTCCAAATTTCACATCCGTTTGATCCCTAGGCCACTCCTTCATCACGAAAATCGGTTTTTTTTAGATAAAACCGAACTTTTGTAGCGTAAACTCACAATTACATAAGGTCGCGAAGCGACCTCTGAACAAATCTTTTACTCTGCCCATTATGCACAGATCTAGATACCCCCGAGTGACCCGCATGGTTCCTGTGACTACATTGAGGGGTTATGATTGCAATAAGTTAGGTTAGGTTAGGTTTGTGGCGAAAAGGTGAATTG
>JAQIXA010000026.1:0-93478 GCA_034699045.1 Nanhermannia cf. coronata Gr-Ori-00579 | reverse complement strand
GCCATTACTACACACGCTCCCCATCTATAGTATCCAGTATACTATAGTCCCTATAGAAAGTCCCTTTTCAGTCTGCAGTGTTTGACCACTCGACCAAGGCAACTGACTATATTTTTCGTCTAGCTTTACCCTGAATGAAATTAACCCAAAATATTTTTAAACTCCTAACATTATCTTCAAATATATAGGGGTAAATTCAACCATAAAAGGGATGAAATTAAATTTAGGTAGTTGGTAAAAATTGTTTCTGACTGACCTTTCCGGCGGAGCTGGATCGTCCATGAATGCCTCACAAGAATATTGTGCAAATGTCAGGATTATTATCGCCAATTGACTGGGCTTTAGAACTGCAAAAAAGTTGTAAAAAAAAGTAAAAATTTGAGGTCAAGTAGAGGTCAATTACAGAGTAAAGGTCATATATACCAAGGGTTGAGACCCATGAGAAAAGGAAGGCGGGTATATTTCCAAATGCGTCCATAAAGTACGCGTACTCGGCACCCGAACTCGTATTCATTGTCCCCAGTTCTGCGTACGCCAGTGCACCTATATTCAGTATTCAGTAATTATTTAAATTATTTAACTAATTAATTAAATGATAATGGACCAAGTTTAGTACCTAGCATAGATATGACCCCACAAGCTGACCAGATAACTAAACTCATGGCCACTGAACCTGGAAAATTTTTTAAAAAAATTTCGTGAATTAATTCAGCCCTGGAAAAACCACCGGTTTTTCAATTTTTGAATGAAATTTGATGCCAAAATTGGGTTTTTCTCTATTAAAATAAATTTACCTGTCCTTTCCAAAAGCCCTGATGGGGATACGAATATCCCCGACCCTATCATTGTGCCTAGAATTTAAAAAAAATGTAATTTTTTCAAAAAAGGTCAATTTAGAGGCTATTACCAACGATTAGAGCAACCCCACTGCCGAGTCCCACCCGTCTCTTGAGGTTAACTACGAATATTTAAAAAAATTAAATTTCTCTCTAAAATATCAGTAAAATCCATGGTTTTATAATACTCCTTACCAGTGTCAGTCGGGACAGAGAGCGACCTGGCCAGCTTTTTTGAGTGGAGACCATGTCCATTCGAGATCTCTGAGCCGCCAATTGAACCCCATGACCCCAATGGGCTGATGACCTCTAATAAAAAATAATATTTTCTTCAAAAAATTCAAAAAAATTTATAAATCTTCTAGCTAGTGTAGATTACCTGTTGATCCTTTTGGGGCATTGTTGTTGGCTGCTACAAAAATCAAACACAAAAAAAATTAAAAAATTCATTATCCCATTATGTAGTACTAGTACTACTAACATTAACATGGCTATAAAGGCTATTTATAACGGCATTTTTTCAGATTTTCTAAATCTCATTGGCTTTTGGAGTTATAGAGAGAGTACACTGTAGGTTCTCTATATTTATGTTCAAATGATTTCAAAAGTTAAAATGCGTCAAATTGCAAAATGTTTCATTTCAAATTTCAAATAGTCAGATACATATTAATATCATATAATACAGGTACAGATAGTTGATCAATTTTTAGAAAAAATTCCAATTTCTCGAATAACTATTGTTAGCATACTCTGTATTAACTAACTACGGAGTATATGGTCTAAAGTACTACCATTATGATCCATTTACTGTCTTGAATAAGGCCAAAATAAATAAGAAAAGAGTATTATTACCTAACCTAACTAATACTAATGGTAATGGCAATGGTAATAGTTATAAAAAGTAAGTATGAGATAATTTTCTCATAAAATTTAATTTAATATTTCTATTGAGACTTAAATGGATAGCGGATTTTTTGTCCGGTTCGAACCGGCTTGATCAGCAGTTCATTCTGAACTCGAAATGAAACCTAATCCGATTTACGTCACAAGAAAAAGTTTTCGAATCCATTATTGTCTACTGCTGACAATCTAAATCTTGCATTTAAGTTTAACAAATCATAAAAATCATAATTAAATTTTACTTTAGGTATAAGACTTTTAGCCCATTGGGAAAATGCACAAAAATGAAACTTGTACAAAAATCCCAAACCATATCATCAGAATTGAAATTGAATTATAATTTTTTTACACTTGGACTTGAACCTTGTTCTTCGACAATCGAAAAACGATGGTTTTTGTCTCAAAATCTATAAGAAATGCATTTCGGAAGTTAAAATTTGGAGCCCATCAGTTCAAGTTCAATGTGTTTTTAAAAATTTGAATTCAGCAATTTTAAGGGATTTAAGATACAGAACGAGGCAAAAAACCGAGGTTTTTTGAGGAATTTTGACAAAATTTGGTCCTTGGATTGTTGGGTTCTTTAACAACTAAAGATAAGGCATCTTTTGTACTATATATCTATGACACTAATCAAGGTACAGGGTTACAGTAAGGTATGTTCCCTTGCCTTGTCAGTTTTAATAAAGCTTTAAAAATTCCATTCTAATGAATTTCAATTTTTTGCTTGAGACAAGTAGGTACTGTATACTTATACTCGTAGATACCTGTCTATATCTATCTGTCTTAATAAATTTCTCAAATCTTATCAATTTTTGATTGAACTTTATTTTTGTCGTAAATATTTCTCAGAAATGTTCAAGAATACCTAATAAAGGTACTATATAGTATCAGTATCTGTATAAGTAATAATGGATAAAAGGCTCATTTTAATATATTTGTCAATCTACTGCCTCTTTTTTGAACTCTCCAAGTTTTCTGTCAAGTTGGAAAATTTGATTTCTCCGAAATGAAGTCGTCTTTGAAATTGGCAAAATTGGCAATTGATATGGAAAAAATGACAAAAAACTTGTTTGATTTCAAGTAAGAGTTTTTAAGGTGAGTTGAAGGGCATTTAATATTTCATTTTATTCAGCTTGTTAAAAAAGAAAATTATTATCTACTTTACTCCAGACTTACTCGTATGTATTACTTTATTAGTACTTTATTATTATAGCCTCGTTTTAGCTTTTTATATATAGAGAGAATGATCCATTATGCCCTCAAAATCGTCTGTTTTTTTCTTTTTTCTAATTTTTCGAAGCCTATCGCAAATCGCAGACTTGTAGAGAAATGAATTTTTCGATTTTTTTTGGAAATTTTATTTAAAAGAGTAGTCAGAGTTAGGATTTTTAGCTTATGAACAATATACTTTTTGAGAAATTCAAGTTTAATTTGAGTAGGTTTTATAATTTATGAGAAACGATCGAATTTTGCAATTTTTTTTATTGTTTCAGTTGACCTAGAGGTCAGAAATTAGAGCTAAATTACATAGTGAAATCTGAATCAACTTGTGAACAACTGATTCTCCGGATTTCAATTATTAATTTTTTTGAGAATTTTGCTTTGAGAGTACGAGCTTATATGATGGCTATTCCAAGTCTATTTTTATGGTTCTAAAAGCCATTAATTAAACATTTATTTTATTAGCATTTGAACAAAAACGGACAAACTTTTTTGAGGTTAGGGTGTGCCTTAATTAATGAGCACTTATCTCGATATAGTCAATAAAATGCTCGGATATTTAATCAAAAATTTATTCGCAAAATCGGCAAACTTTCAAGGAAATCTAAACCTAAGTAAAATGAAACTATCCGTGTAGTATGTAGGTAAACTTGAGCAAAATTGATTGGAGACAGTCCGCCTTTTGAATTTGAAAATATAGCAGAGTTTTTAAGTCTCACATTCCCCAAAAAAGGCGAAACTGTCTCCAATCAATTTTGCCCAAGTTATAATGGTAAATTTTAAACTTGTATAAAATTAAAAATATTTTCAAATTAAGATAAATACATAAGTATTTTACTTGTAGGGTACCTACTTACTTTATTTATGCTGAAAGATAATAGGGTACCTAAGCTATTATTACCCGAATCAATACCAATTCCCTAGAGCTCCACTTTTTGTGAGATTACAAAGGGAATTATTCAGAATGCATCAAACATGATTGTATCCATTTGAACAAAAGTACCCTATATATTATTATACTTATGTATGTAGGTAGTATATTTACAAGTATATATTTGTTGTTAATAAATATACATTTTATTTTACTTTTGGTTGTCAAATCACACTGTGTTTACATCAAACCCTGTCTCAAAAGAACCAATAATAATGCATTTGTTCAATTCGATGACAAATCACATATCTATAAGTGCATATATGTGACAAGTTCTCTACATTATAGGTATGTAGATAACTAACAAATATTAGATCTAACATATATGTATTTATAATATCTGTACTATGTATTATAAGTATGGATAATACTTTAAGATTATATTTTATGATCTCAAAGGAATTTTTTCTTTCGGGTTTGTTTTACATTTATCCAGAGAGTAACAACAAAACAATGCTTTGGCAAATAAAGGGATCGGATGTGATTTTTCTCAAATCCATAAGCTAGGCAATTATCTCTCCCTTGTAATATTAGTAAAAGTAACATAAATATTAAATACATAAGTAATTTTACTTTATTATGTTAGATTTAAATTATCTTATATACCTAGTAAGTAGAAGTATACTTATACTGATATTTGGGTAATTTAGACAAAGTGTCAGGGTTTAAATCCACTTTATTATTAGCCGAGTTAAAAGTTCATTTGAGCGAACAGAAGCGCAAAAAGTATAAGCGATCCATCATTTGGATTTTGAAACAGTATTGACAACCTTCCCTATTTTATATATACATGTACATAATTGTAGTATCTACTCTATGCTATTCTACGGAGTATTACTTATAGACATAGATAGTTTATAAGTATGTATGCTTGCTTTTACAATTTATTTGTGGATACTAATTGCAAATTGTTAAAAGACTCGAATTCTACTCGACTCTACTCTACTCCATTCCATCATGTGGGGTTAGACAGGCGAAACTTCAGAAAAGAGAAGATCAGGTCAGAATTATTACTCAAAATCCATTACTAAACCCAACCACAAGATCACTCACTAAAAGTATCATATTATATAGCACCTACTGTGTAGTAGCACAAGTAGGTAGGACTACTACTAAAGCACAAAACTATACAATAAAAGTTTTGTGTAGCCATCTCGAAAGCTCACTTTTTGAATATGAAATTACAGGAATTATCTAAAAATTATAGAATTCCTAAAGGATTGCTTAAATCTTTCAAAATATATGAATATCTGTAGTAGGGTACGCCTAGTTTTCATAAAACTAGTAATTTTTCTATGATTTTGGCCTAAAATTACTTCTAATCTAATAGTACCATAGTTGTATTAAAATTTTGATACAGAGTATTTTTTGTCTGAAAATATCGCTTAGCTTATTGTACTATCTACAGAATATGATACATAAAAAATTATTATGAGGACTTAGAAGCTATACTGATGTGTACCATACATTATAGTGTTTATGTTCCGAGTTCTGATATATGAATACGAAATCTCAGTATATTTAAGTATCAGGTATACCTAATTTTTAAAATCTAATAATAAATTAATGATAATGATAATGATGAGACAGATCGGTTGAATATCCTAAAAAAACTTGAAATCCAAAAATGTACCTATAATAAAATGCATAGGTAGGTATTTCATTTCTTCTAAAATAGAATCTTTGATGAATCGCAACTTTCATTCTTGGTATCATTTACAATGAGGCATTTTATTTTTATCTTTTTGTCGCAAGCGATTGTGTCAACTATCAACCTAAGCTGATTGTTGAGAGAATAAAAGGGGGCTTCAATCGCTTTGCCATGATGACAAGCTGACTTTTTTTTCTCTTTTTAAGTACATAGTAGGTACAACTACGACTAAAATGTATACAAAACACGGATGATAAAGGCACTTCTTATACTATAAGATAGGTAGTATTCTGTAAAGTATATATAGGTATTCATTTATTACTATATGACTTTGAATTACTATTCGGTCTTTGGTGTGAACAATCTCTAAAGTATCAAAGAAAAGAAGTAGGAAAAAACGAGCTCTGGCATTTCATTTTATCCATTTTGGTAGCATCACCATAATATTGTACATAGTAGGTACGTGTGCTTACAATTCATAATTTAAATGTAGAGAATAAAGTTGTAAAGCTACCATACAAGGCCGACCAGGCCAGGGTGATGGAAGTTGTCAAAAGCCACCAGAGATAGATAAAAATTTGCTGATGTCACGTTTTGTTTGAAAATACTAAAAATTTGGAAGACAGAGTCGTTAATCGCATAACATTTTTTTAACCAATAGTATCATATTAAAACTTTTAAAAAATTGATACATACAACTAATTAAAGCCATCGAGGTGCATCTCGACGATCAATTTAAACTCATTTCAGAGTTACAGTTTTCTTAAATTCTTATTTAATAAGGAGAAAGTAAAAGAGTGACAGAATTTTTAAAAAATTAGGTATTTGTCATTATTTTCAAAATTTGGTTTAACTTGACAATTACATTTATAAGTAATTTTATGGAATTGTGTTTAAGTATCCTACCTAGTTAAAGAAAAAGTATGAAATTAAAAAAGAGAAAAAATGCTTATCCACTAATGACACTATTCTCCCAAGTTCTTATGAATATATAGGTAAATATATGTAGAATCTAAGTATGAGCCTTATTTATGCCTGATCGCATTAGAAGAGTATTGACATTATTCTCACCCATGTGTCCCTCCGTTGTAAAATAATGAGTATAATAATAGAAATATCTTCATATTTTCCTATCTGTATAAGATAGGTAGTAAATACATATTATATTGTCCTAATGAATAAGCTACCGGCTTTGTAATCGTATCATCTATATTCTATATGGTACCTACTTACTATTGTTAGAAGCTATAAAATCTTCCTTTTTCAATCCATTTATATTTTTTATCAACCGACATGATCACCCTATTATCTCCAATCTCTAAAATTGGATTCGGTTTTTAACAAGGGAAAATATTCCACATATCCCTCCAAGGCAAAAGTTCAAAATCATCTAAACTAATTTTTATCAGATTTGACCATTAGCTAGCCCACCAAAAGCAATTTAATCGAATCTCTAATTTAATTTACTTTAGATATATCTATATTAGTCTTACCATTAGTACATAGTATATGTACTTATATAAATAACTATCAATAGATACATATGTTTACTTTTCATGAGAGATAAAGTACGTTACTTGTGTATCTCAATTAAAAACCAATAAGCTACTATGTAATGTAGTTTCATATAGGGTAAAGGGTACTTGTAAATAATTCTACAAAATGTACCTATTATTAGAATGTGTGCTTTTCCTATTAATCCTCATCTACTACTCTAGTACTTACCAGTAGTAGAAGTAGTTTTCGTAGTAAACGGGCTTGTTATTTATTTTTTCTAGTGCATCATAATGTATTTAAGTGTAAGACATCGATCATCCTGTTCTGAATAAGAAAAATTAGGTTTATCATACTAAAGGATTGGGTATTATCAGTACATTGAATTCAATTTCATTATTGTCAGATACTCAAAAGGAAATTGCACATTTTTTAAATTCGAATAGGCATTTATTTATAATATTTGACATTTTAAATCTTGACAATCTAATAGGTAAACGGCTAATTTTTCGCTCTCTCTATCGATCGTCGTACCTTTGAGGGTTTGATATTTTAAAACATTTTTTGACAATCTTTCTAATGATGATATGACCAGTAAAATAATTTTTGCGAAGCACGTGCAGAAGTAAGATGTGCTACCTTATATAATACGAGTACTGTAGTAGATTAAAATAATAGTAATCATAATAAAGGGAGGATTAAGTTGTTTTATAAGAGTTTGTGAGGTCGTAAGATTTAGATGGACTCGTAACTCTTTCCTAGTTATACTACTATTTTCTATTAGTATGTATGTAGTAGTGACTAGATCCCTTATATAAGATCAGTTCGTAGATGGATGGATAAAATAAAAATAAAAATAAAAATAAACACAAATAGTAGTGGTAGTTCATAAGGGGAAAAAGTATATCACAATATCGAGTTGTCATTGGAGTGAATGAATGGGACTGCTTTTGATTGATAGGCCAAGTGAAAAAGCATTCTAGAACTCCAAAAACTATTGCTTTGAATCTTTGAATTGAGAATTTTCGGGATCCCGACTCCTTACTGTTATATGGTAGGTATATATGTACCAATATAATAAACATATAAATAAATATACCTAAAGCAAATAGGTACTACTATTATGAAGAATATTTAGGATTAGGTAAAGTGTAAAGTGTATGCATCTTCAGGACCATCATAAAGTGTAAGTCTTTCTGGATACCTTTTACTATTTTAAGTACTACTATACTATACTAGTAGGTATGTATTTCTTTCTCTTCTACTCTACTCTCCCCCTCGATACTTCATATTATGTATTATTATTAAACTATGTACATACTAGTAGTATTTGTAGTGATGGTACTACTATACTAGTGTCTATGGTAAGGTAGAAATAGTGGAAAATAGTAGAAAATAAATAAAGTAATAAGAGTATAAAGCACTTTAGCTTCATGGTTGGCTTTTACTCTTTATTTAATGCCAGCTCAGAGACTCTTTTCTTACTCCTTAGTTTTATTTTTTTTTTTTGCAATAATCTACTTTGAGCTAGCTCTATACCTAATTCTATACAACACTACGACTACTACCTACTTACTCTTAGTAGTTAGTCATACAAGTAACTTTTTTTTCTTCAAGATATCCAGTGTAAATACCCAGCTAGTTTTAAACCTCATATCTCTCTTAATGACTCGCTTTAACAATCATCATTTTCTTTGGATTCTTGCCCAATTCGCCTTCGAACCCATTTTAATCCCATTTACCTCGAGAATAATTTCCTTCAAAAATCGAGAAAATTCTTATCCTACCTAAAGCAAATACTATTTTATGAAGAATATTTAGGATTAGGTAAAGTTAGGTTAATGGCTACTAGTTTATCAACCCTCTAATTTCAAGATTAACTTTTGTAGTACTTTAGTATATAATGCAAATATAAATAATTCATTGTTAATTTGTCTGACTATGAAAATGTTAGCTATCCGTACAAAGTATAATTACCATTATAGGTTTTACTAACTACCATCAATTTTATGCACAAAAAAGCTTGTACGAGCATTCTTTATAGATACTCAAAGCTACATCAAAATTTTGATGAAATCCATTTACTTTTTCAGAGAATTTTTAGGTAAGTATTTGGACACTTTACGTATTTTTAAGTAAATTTTTAAAGTAATGTATAAGTAGCTAGGTATACCGTTTAATGAAACACATTATGTACTATGACTTGAGATCATTATCTCCGTATAAAATTGAAAATTCAGTTGTGTTCTTGGAAAATTCTAATAATTGTAATGGTCATTTGTGACTTAAGTACCTGGGAATACTAAATACTGGTACTAACACCTATCTACTATCTATTATATTATTTATTATACTTGGCTTTTAGAGAAATAAGTATAATTAATTTGCAGTTTTGATTCTTAATGGCTTATTACACACTTATCTTTTTAGATAGTAATACACATAAGAATAAAAGAACTTGGATTGCTTTGTCAACTGGATTTTTATTTTTTATCATAATATATACCTAAGTATACTATGTAATATTGTACTGATATTTTTCATTTATTACACAGGCAGATGGGATGACTAAGCTAAAGATAATAAGAGAGATTTTCATGGAGAATAGTCCTTTACAACAAGTATAACTATAGGTATGTATTATGAATTATGTATTTGTATTTAGAATGCTTATATTTCTATTTAGGTAATTCAATAACAATAAGTAATGAGCGAAAAAAAATTATGATTATATTCGCTGCTTAATCTTAAAAGAGCAAAAAAAGAAGCAGACAAAACAATCAAAAATATTTTTAAACATGTAAGTACATATACATACTGTAATACGAGTATGTACCCTACTACATTTTTGTTACTATCTAGGTAGTAACAAAAATTGAAATGACAAAAGCTTATCTTTACAAATAGTGTGATAATATTGTCAGATGGGTTTGGAATTTCAATTTTAAATTTTGAATAGATGAGAGAATCTTTAATTCAAATTCCAAACTTGGACTCGACTATTATTTAAATGTTTTAATTTTTAGTTCAGGTATGAATTATGGTAAGATTCTCAAAATGGTTCTATATTGTTCAAATGGGAGGATATATGTACAAAAAAGATTTGACAAAAAGTTGAATAATGAGATTGCTTCTACTCTATCATGTGTACATATTGTACTACATACACATAGATACTATTAAAAGTATGTGGCAGATAGTGAAGTTTTAAAAAAATTTCATTTTATATGCTAATAGGATAAGACTTTGACTCGGAAATAAAAAGAAAAAAGAGATTGGAATGATTAAGTGAATGCACCTGAGCTCAATAAGAAAAAATAAAGAAATAGAATAAGTGATTGGTCACAAGGCTCAGCTCAGTCAGATCTCTCAGAAATATAATAATACTTAATAATAATGAAATGAGAATGCAAAGACTAAAGACACGGCTTGAGATTCTCCTTTACTTTATGCATACCTACATTACTTTTACTGGTACGAGTTGAAAGAATGGAAAAAAAGACCTAAAGATCCGCTTACCTAAATATCCTATTCTCCCTGCCCTTACCAATGTAGACTGTAGGTAGTGTCCCTGTATTGCTCACATTTTTTAATCTATTATCTATAAAGAACTACATTTCACAAGTAATCTTTTCCTTAGCTCCTAAATATTTCGAATACCAGTAGATGTAAATTTTTCAGCTCCGCCGAATCACATACCTAATGTATGGTCAAATTCTTGATTTTAAAACTTCAGACCCAATTTTGACGACTGATATTGGTGTAATTTTCAGCCTAGTCTCAAGATCGAATGACTGCATATGTACAAATTTTATCAAAAATTGAAAGCCAAAAACTTTGGATTTTTGAAGTAGTGTTACTTGTTTAGAAAAAGAACTACTTAAAATGCAAATCAAAGAAAGGAAGGCAAAGCCAAAGCTTCCCGAACGAGAAATAAAAGAATCAAATCTCTTGCTTTTTTTTCTCAAATTCAATTTTAGCTCTTGAAATAGGTAGTAGGTACTTTGTAGTGCTTTACAGATATACTGATTGTAGTGTGTGTAATACTATTTAAGTATTTGAGTCTAATATGGATTTAAAGAAAAAAAGTATTAAAATTGAACAGTTTAAGAGTAGTAGTAGTATAGGTACCTATATATATAGTATAATAGGTATATATAGTGGTGTGGTGTGTATGGATGGAGACATGAAGGAATGATTAATGACTTGCAACATTACCAAATTCTATTGACAAACATTTTACTTGGTTGCACCCATCTACACATCGTGGTGGCGTATTTTTGGGCCAGGACAATTGACGCTTTTCGAATGACAAAAAAGAGTCCTTCCTATACCTACCATGTATTTTACTCAATGCCCCCTTTACTTTATAAGTACTGAACTTTAATGTAGACGACGACGAGAACGTCGTATTCGGCCTTTTTTTATTTCCTACTGTACCCTACCTAATATTACTATTTCGGAATTCTCATCCAGCAGACTTAATGGAACCCCCTAAACATCACACTTGTCTCGCAATTCATGTAATCTCTACTCAATGATCACATTAACACTTCAATATAAAATCCAAAGTCCCAACTCAGGATCAGAATCAGAATCAAAACTAGGAGTATGTAGATACCTTTCAAATTCAAAGCTAGTTTATAATGCCCTGGTTGACAACCGATATTGTACGAGTACAGTTAATCTGATTTCAATTTAAAATTGTTGTAATACAATATGCAGATATACGAATAATGAACATTCATATAATCCGCAATTTTGCATTTATCAGATCAGGTGCCTATACATATAATTATATTACATATAATACATATAATTGCAATCAAAATTTTATTAAAAATTAAGATTTCACTTTTTAGGTATATTGTTAATTTTGAATAAATAGATTTAAATTGAAGTACCTACGTCATTTATATAAATGAGAATATTTAAAAAATTCATTTTTATAAGATGAATGCATATTTGTATTATTACTAATTGTGCCAATTTATAAAATTATCTTTGACTTTTCTCGAATTTGAATGTGACAATTTGGATATAAACAATTTTATAAAATGAATAGTAGACATTTTTTTTTTTACTACTACTACATATTTAATGTGATTTAATGTAATTTAGGATTTGATATATGCATGCATGTACTATTAGTAATAGTTGTACTAGTATAGTAGTTAGAAGTCTTAGGATTAGAGGCGTAGTACATTGGCTGGGCGGTGGCTAATAATAAATTAAGATGCTATTTTGTATCTTTTTCGTATAAATATGTTAATCGGTAGTATTAGGCAGGCATGTATCATAAAAATTCCTGTAATGCAAAATTCGGGTTTGTAGTTTCTTGGGAAGGAATTCAAATCCTAATGTATTTACTACATAATATGATTATCCTAAGCCATAAGCCAAGTCTACATATCAAAAAATAATTTGAGGTTGTTCAGCTCAAGAAAAGTGATTCCTGCGAGGATATTATAGCAAACAAAAAACTGAAAAAAAAGAGAAATAAAAGCAAAGTACAGTGCAGTGCCTATAGGATAAGTTGTACATATTACCTATACTAGTAATATGTATGTAACATTTGAATCTCTGAAACTAGAGAAAAGTTGGGCGGATTTTCGAATTATTTGAATTAAAAATCTTGGGACTACTCATATAAAAAAATATTTTTATACAGAGGTTTCACTTGAAAATGAGGATTTATAAATTCTTAGATATAATTTTGGGCTATTCAGTAGCAAAATATCAGTAGTATTGGAACAAGAAGGAAGGTTTCAATCATTGTAGCTGACAGAGACAACTAGTTTCTAAAATAAAAGCAATAGATGAGAGATTTGTTGGAGGAAAATGAGAGTAGAACTCCTACTCTCAAGATCTTCGAGTTTTCTCGAATTCGAATTTCGAATACAAAAAAATGCAATAGTAAATCACAAGAATTATTTCAAATAAGAGAGTACAAATGGATATATGTAACGATCAGTATTTTAGGCATCTTTACAAACAGCACAGTACTGCATAAGTAGGTAGTAAATTTGATAAGAACTCGGATTTAAAATACTTAAGTATCAGTGGGGTATGTATCATTGAATTTACTTTACAACTGTATGCATTTATGTACATTACTTATTCTTATTATAGATACTATTTATAAAAGATTAATAGATTTTATTGAGATCCATAAAAACCCCTATATATGAGTACTTGCACTTTAAGGACAAATTTCTATTTATATAAAAATGCTAGTTGGTTAACCCGTGCTACGCACAGTAACACCGGTATAATAGATATAAAGTAAATTGGTCCAATATAATATAAATTATCATTAGCTTCATATTAACATGAATGTTTACCTTTGATTAATGGTAACCATTCCAGGACATTTAGGAGTCGACCTAGGTCAAATATTTTTGAACTGATTTCTTTCCAGTCATTAAAAATTAGAATCAGCTTTGTAGACCGGTCCTTATTTCACATTTTTTGTCAGAGTTTAACCATTAGCTTAGAAGTCTGTAATTTGTACAAATTACAAGATGGTTCTAGTATTTTACCTACCCACCTGTAAAAGTACTACCTACTAAATGCAATGCATACCTACCACACTAATTGTAATTGTAAAGTACTTATGTGGGTATAGTAATTTGGATGTTTTAAGTTCTCTCTTCACCCCTGAAATATTACTAGTATCATATAGGTAATAAAGTTAATTTTAGGAAATAATTATTTGAATGAATAAATGTCTTGATTATTCAGTTTATTTGAGACTTTTACCATTTTACATGTAGGGTGAGTAAGTAGAAGCAGTAGAATAATGCAATCAGTGAGCGAAAAGGTTTTTAATGGAAGAAAAGTTTTGACTCAAATTAATTGCCATGCAATATTAAATTAGTTTTAATGAGTTTTCTTTGAAAATGACAAACTGCAAAAATCACATTAACCTTATACCATGGTAGGTATAAGATTCCTATATAAGTGCTTCTAAAACACCCAAATTGAACAAGAACAATTTAGCCATACAATATAACTAAATATTTGAATTGATAAAACTTAGGCACTATTTTTACATTAAAGATAGATGTAAAAAAAACTATGCTAAAGAAAGAAAATTTATAACTTTTAAAATTTATTATTTATTTTATTGATTAGGGTTAAAGGGCTTGTAGTTTGCCATTCTAAAAAACTCAAATTTTATTTAAATATAAAATACATATTATGCTAAGCTTATTATACCCTATTTATACTATTAGAAAAGTAGTGGATGGATTGTAATTTAATTATGTGCCTACAAACCTAGATAGCAAAAAATATAAAAGTTTTCAAGTACACAAGCTAACAAGTATCTACCCTTTGTGAATTTCATTATTATTCTTAGAAGGATTGTTGGGGCGTGCTTTTGAAATTCTTATATTTCTGAACAAAACAAAAAATCTCTGCTGATCTCATTAAAATCTATGCAAAGTTCCACAAGTACTAGCTCAATTGTGTAAAAATTCACATATTCTACACATATTCTAATTTGTATATATACCTACATGTATTTCAAGTTCTAAATGTAATCAGTCTACCATAAACTCGATAAGCAGAATTCCAGCTCAAGATCCCAAATACTCTAGTTATTGTTAAATAATGGGTATATAATTTCTTTTGTGAACTAAAATACTAAAATACAAGTCATATCATAATGTTCCCAGTAGCTACTTATACTTATTAATGATATATACCCTACTTATACGAGTATGACTACCATACATAAAAAGAGGTACATTCTATATATTTTAAACTTTATTGGCATTCTAGGTACTGCAATTTTCCAGTTCTATAATACAAATCTAACAAAAAATAGTCAAATTGATTCTTTAGCTAATGTACCCAAGTGAATTTTAAAGTAAAAATATAGTACCTTCCTACATAGAATACCTGCCCAACTAGTATAATAGCTCTAGTACAAGTATGTATATGTAGGTAGTACCAAGTACCTACATTATTAATAGTAGTAGGGGTACTATCAATAGCTGTGTACGTGTTCCTTATCTAACTATTGGTAGTCTTTCGATAGACTTTTGTCAAATTCAAAAGAAGGAGAGCATGAAATTCCTTAGACATAGACTTATGGTATCGTTTGGTTTAGTATGGTGGAAATTTCTTTTTCTCGAGAGAGAAATCAATAGGAACGAAGCAAAGTAATAGAAGAAAAAAAAAAAGAAAAAAAGAAGGATGAGTGACGGTGGAACCGCCGACGAGAAAGAAAAGGTGGAATTGCATCAAATGCCAAAAAGCACTACTATTACTAATATGTACTACTAGTACCAAAATATATATATCTAAATAGGTAGGGTACTAAAAAAATACCTATGAGAATACCTCTAGAGAAAGAAAGAACTTTATACAAGTGAATAAAATAAAGGTATAAGGTACCTATCCAATTCCAATACATTACTTGTACATAGAGTAAAGTATGTTAGTAAGTACCGGTAGGTAATACTTCCTATACTGATCTATAGTTATTCTGATTCTGATCTGATCTGAAAATAAGAGCCAATTGAGGGAGAAAATAAATAAGCCCCTTGAGAGACAAGATAGTCGATTTTTATGTAAGTAAAGGTAGGGGGGGATATGAAATATAAAAAGGTAGATTCGAATGGAAATCCAAGATCGAGCGACTTTCTTTCTTTATTTTATTTTTTTATCTAAAAAAAAGGGCAAAGTAACTTGTTCCTACCAGTGCTATTTACTTGTACATACTGATATAAATATTACTACAAGTACAAGGTGTCTTCATAATACACAACAGTGAGTATACAACTATATGTACTACTAATATGTGTATGGTTGTATGTGTATTGCAATGAAATATTGAAAAATTTATCAACCCTTTGATGGTTCCATTAGGTTTATTGGAAAATCATAGAATTCCCGTTTTCGGGCTTTTCTGCCTTTTTTCGGTCGGCCAAGCCAAATTTTATTCTCTTATGTATTTAATAGTAAGCACTAACTATACTGTATTGAGTATTGGTATTACTGTACTATCAGTAGGTAGATATTACTATTTGGTAGGTACTATGTATTTTTATTTTTATGACTTGGTCGGTTTTTGCTGGTAAATACTATACAATTCACATCCACTATGTAATAATTATTATTATTGAGAGGAAAAAGGGTAAATTGAGGCTCATGTTCAATCTACTTTGCAGTTGTAATACCATACTATAATATTAGCACTATGGTATTTTGTATTTATCGATGAATATCACTAACACTAACACTAGTTTGTAGTCTGTACATACATGTACAAGTATATTATGTATTAGTAGTAAGGTATTATTGACTGGTAGTTTTAAGAGCTCATTGGCAATTCCATAAATAGTAGAGTTGATTCAAAACAAATATCTCGAGATCAATTGGGCACCACAATTGCTCGCACACAAACATAAACATACCTACATATGTATAAACAACTAATTAAGTATTTATACTTGATTAAATGTTGATCAAATGAAAGTCTTATGTATATTCAGCGTTTATTAACAGGAGATTTATTAAGATCTGAATAAAAAAAATGATCTTGAGACTTGCATTATACCCATACACAGAATACTGTATAAGTACTTGTAGTATACCTGCATGGTAAAGTATTGGATTGGATAGAAACGCACCTACAAAGTAATCAACACAGACGATGCGATAGCTTTGAGGGATTCTACTACATACTCAATTTGAAATGCATTTGGAAGATTAAGGTATGCTATAGGTAGATACATAGAGCACCTACTGATAAAACTATCAATATGGTTTAAATAGTAAAAAAAAATAAGGTAAGCTTCAAAGCAAAGTAAGTTCAGTTCAGGTTCTCATAGCCCAGGGTGTTTGAACATCGAAATACTTCTCAGTTTAGTTAAGGTTGAGAGCAGATCAGATTCACATGACTTCATATAAGTATCTGCATACCTAGAAATCAAGTGGAAGCATAAACTTAATACAGATACATACTATACTCGTGAACCTATACACCGAAATTTATCAGTTTTCCATGTACCCTACCTACCTATTCCCAATTTCGAATTACGAATTAGAGGCCAAAACGAGATTTTTCCAAAATTCGAATCTGTCCCCCTCCAATTGAAAGTCCTAATTTAATTCTCACATATATTGAAGATATTGGGGGTAAAAATTAAGTTTTGGAAAATTTAGGAGTATCTGGGAAGGCTAGAGGATGACAATGGATAAGTTTTGAGGTGTTTTCTGGTGTCTATGAGAGTTCTTGAGTGTGAGTGGGCGATAGACAATGGGTCTATTGAGATGGGTGGAGTCCAGGTGAGGCCGGATTGCGCAATCCTCATCCACTGTATTGTTCACTAGAAAATACAATAGCCTTTGTCTTCGTCTTGGTTTTTGGGGATTGGTTGGTCTGGAAGGAAGACATTGGCTAGACCTCAAACCTCTGCTCTGCCTTCAATTTTGAAGAAGAGCTGGAGATACCCATATACTCCTTGTACTTACATACTTTAGAGATCTCTGAAGAGAAGAACAAGCAAAGAACAAGTAGTAAGTACATACCATAACGTTTATGTACCTATGCATGTATGTATGTGAGTCAAAATATAACTTTTATTATTCTATTCTGGTGTGTTCTGTGCGCAGATCCCTTTATCCTTTCCCTCCTGTTGTTCTCTGCATCTTTTTCTCATCTCAAAAATCTCGTCTCAAAAAGTTCTACCCGACTTGAATCCTATTCAACATTCAGGTCTATTCATCGCCAACACTTACCCAGAATCAGACCCTTGCCCGGAATCAGCATCGGGAGCAAGAACCACGAGACCACGAGAAACCACTTGAAAGTACACAATTACTTACCTACCTATACAAATATTACAACCATACCTTACCTTACTTGACTTCTACTACTATAAAGACAATTTCATTCAAAAGTTATTTGAACTTGACCAATAGTCCTTCAGTAGTACTTGATATTCTGAAAGTTTGAAAGGTGTCAAAAAAGTTTTTGTTTTTGTGAACAAGTGTCTAACATATATTATAGAACTGAAACAATTTAAAAATTATCAATAATGGATCAAGTTCATACTCGTATCTAGAAATACGTAGGTACCAATGACAGTTTAAAATTTTCGAAAGAAAATCAAAACCGAGGCAAATACTGCACAAGGTAATTCAATTAGACATTTATTTACAGCCATTTCATTCCCATTGTAATACAAATACGTATACCTATATGTATATAGTTAGAACAATTATATTTTTATGAGATAGGCAGATTTCATTAAAAATGAGAAATATGCAAATCAGTTGATTTGCTGCTACTTAATAGGCATTTGTATTTATGAAATATTAAATAGGTATGTAGGGAGAAAACTATAGGTAGGGTACTCGTACCTATAAGTGATTAATATTCTGAATTTTGCTAATTTAAGTACATATCCTCATAGTTTAAAGTTCTTTCTCCGCTCTCTTTCCCCTTGAAAAAATAGAAATTTTTTTCTTTTGAAAGTTTTGAATTCCTCTGTTAATTCCCCTGTTTATTCTTTGAATTCTTGGAATTTCGGCCTTTTGTCTCTGACTAATTAGCATGTCTAAAAGAATGTCTACAAATACCTAAATATATGTATAAGTAAACATAGTTTATCGCCTACACTTTTATAACTCACAGTCGTCAGATGAGAATTTTTCCTCGAAATTTTATGAGATTTTTAAACGACGATGATAAAAATTGTCCTTTCAAGCATAGTATCCACCTACTAGCTTTTTGTCATGTTAACAATTCCTTAATTATGAGAACACGCAAATACCCCCCTCGAATCTCTTTATATTCTCATTCTCAACCAAAACCTCTGAGAATTTGAATAATTCCATAGTCTTCTCTTCTTTTCTATTCTTACATTACCACCTTAGTAAGTACTACATATTTGCAAATTCATGCCTATTCATGTACCATACTTATACCTACTTACATATAAGTAGGTAGCTAAGATAAGTAAGAATGAAAATATTCAAATTACACTAAAAACAATCGAACTTTAAAATTCTCTGTTTAAACTGTAAAGCACGCAGTTATTTCGCAGAAAATATCTGCTTTTTCTTCCATTTCAATAAATTTAAGCCTAATTTTTTTTAGATAATTGACAAAAAGAGTGTTTATTTTAAAAAATCTAAAGAAATAACCCATACTAACTTTATTATTGTGAAATTGTCGTAATAAATTGTAAAATTGAAATAGATTGTTGGCTAGCTTCATTTAAGGTCTACATATATGCATAAGTAGATATTAGTATAGGTATTGGTGAGAATGCAGGCGGAATTCACAAAATGCAAGAAGGTTAAACTGTTCTGTTGAACTTTCGATGAGAAATGTGCATTTACAATTAGTTGTGTACTTACTTATAGCTTTTGCACCCATATATTTACATACATTTTCACATACATAATAGTTGTTTATGTATTTTTCCAACGTCCTGAGTTTTGAACAGTCAAAAGTCTAATTATATCGCATAATTTTAAAGTATGAGTAGAGATCAGCAAAAAGATTTAATAAATGATTCCTCACACATAGTACAAATGTATGTATATGTATATATGTATGTAGAACATGTAATAAGGCAATGTAAGCATAAGCATGAATATGACAATAGGAGCTTTATTTTATCTGAAGAAACCTTTCTCGTACAGTAGATAGCACAGTACAGTAGATGTTCTATTTTCATTATTTTTCCTTTTGGTCTGTGCCGATACAATATATGTACCTACTCTAATAATAATAGTTCGGTGTTTAAGAGATTTCCCATGCATACTACTACCTCATGTACTTTATACTATTAGTACATACTGGTAGATCATCGAAATGTTTATTTGGATTCCGATATCCTGCTGAATCCGAATTTTGGATATGTTGTGCGAAAAGAGATTATGCAATGCCGATGATCCTCCGGGACACAATAGCCACCTTTGACTCTTCTTCCGCTCTTCTTATACTCATATACTCAGGATCCTCAGCCCTCCTACAAAGTTATTATTAACTTCATTTTTATGAAAATTCTGAATCCAAATACATAGATTCAAAATATCTTGGTTTTTTGCCTCTAATAGTAAGTAACTGTATAATGAACAAAAGGATTTTGAGCAAATCTATTTTTACATAGGTACCTGATTTCAGGGATTGTTTAAAAATTTTATTGAGAAATTGTCAAACTTTCTCGACTCGACTCTGAGGATAACGAGATGCTGATGCTGAATGCTGATGCTGCTTTGGCGGCTGAGTTGAGAGTAAAAAAAAGTATAAGTTCAAGTTAGATTAGGTTATTTATGAAAATTGGGCCCAGTGTTTTTTCTTTTACTTACTTACTATGTATACCTATCTATCTACTTATTTTCTTTCTTTGCAGTTCTCAAGCATGACATTAGAATAGATCTTACAGCCTATTATTCTTGTTCTAAATATATTGAGGGGTGTACCTTGTTGATTGTAATGGCTAGCAGATGTGTATATTTCGATTGGATTCGTCGTATACTTTTGAATATATTTGTAATAGAATGTATACCAAGATAATACTCCAAGTATACAAAAAAGATTGAATTTCCTGTGTCCTATATTTACACATTCTGTTGTTGGAGGTAATGACATTCAAACGGCATAAAATAAAGGGGACTCTACAGAGTTCACAGAGCATTTAAAATTGTGTAATACTAATAACTGATAAGTAAGTAAGTAATAAACTGGTTGCTCCATAGTAGGGTACTGGTACTGATATTATTACTAGTAGGTAGGTACTAGTTCAAAATTCTACAATAATGTACTTATCCTTAATACAGTTGTGATTTCCTACGACTTTAAATTCAATTAAATTCAAATTAAATCCTTAATAAATGCTATTAAAATCCTTTAGGAATGAAATACAAAAATTTTATAATTGAAAATTGGCCGAGGATTAGATTGGATTTAGAATGGTTTTGGAATGATTTTGAGAAGGGTGCAAATAGGATTAGTAACTTTTTAGGGGGGAAGCTGAACTGGGTTAAATGAGCATTAAAATATTTGAAAAAAGTTTACTTTTTTTTTTGTTTTATTTTTATTTTTCTGGAGCTTTTTGTTGTTCTTATTTTTAAATATAAGGTTGTTAAATAACGGCTGCATTTGTCCGAAAGTTTTTGTGACATTTTAAAGGTCTCCACACAGAACCACATGTGGAAAAAATGCATTAGCATCTACATAAGATGTATTAGTATTTACTATTAGGTACTTATACCTTAGTATTGTTGAGAAAAATGAAATTGAGACAATGGTTTCTCTTATTTCCTCTAAATCTTAAATAATAAGCAATGAACATGGAAAAGACCTAAAAATATTTCAAATTCCCAACAGCCGTACTTATCATTAGGATTTAGATGTTTAGATTCTCATAGCAAGTGGCTGTTTAGCTTATGACTTTTCTCTATCACAGTCCTCACACTTATCCATTGAAAAAATATCAAAAATCATAAACACTTTCAATTTTCTAAATTCTATTCTAAACTATATTTAAATTTTAAAAAATTGTATCAGCTTGCATAGTTTAGTTCAAAGTAAAAGTCGATTTCAAAATAATAATTATAATAAGATAAAAATTTAGGAAGGATCTTGTATTAGAAATAAGATTTCAAATTTAAATCTTCAAATGGCATACAAATAATTCAAAAAAGAGGTTTGAAATTTTTAAAAATCTTTAATTCAAAAGGTAGGTTTGATAAAAAATCTAAATTTCTGTTCAAATTCGGACTTTTTTGTCATCAACTGAATTGTCCGAATTCCTTCTCAGATCTTCAGAAAATACAAGAAAGGAAATAAGCTGTAAAAGTACGAAAGAATAATTGATCATAATAGTAGTAAGTGCATAGTAGTAAATACTTGTGTGACTATTTTCGGGGTTAGATGTAAAAGAACAAAAGTATGTGTTGTGTTTCTCGAGCCCGAAGGGTCCCAAATATCAAATGGGGACCTTTGAGGGCGTGGGATGAGATCCTGAAACAAAAGAAAGGGCAGCAAGGCCTGCTGTGCATATGTTCACCCAAATCCTCGAGATTGAGACTTTATAATCCTAATCTAGTATATCCTCAAGACTTCATAACTAATCTTAAGAGTATTTATTATGATCACTACAGTTTCTTGCCTAAAAATAAATTCTTATGAAATCTGATTCTGAGAGACAAAGGAATGAGAAATGAGAAAGAGAATAGACTTTGTCTCAAAAATCATAGTTGAATATCATAGTGGAAATGGTATATCAAAAGTTTTGAAATCACAATATGCATCAAATTTCAAATCTCAGACAAAAAAGCAGAGAGGGTACTCAGAAAATGTGTAGGTAGTATGGGTACCTTAGTGATAGTTATATAGATGTGATTGTTAATATTTCCCGTCTCCATATGGGTCCAATCACCCTCCACAAGAACTTTTCATTCATTCAATTAGGCAGAGGGACCGAACCGACTCCAAAATACAAAATACAAATAAAACAATATACACAGAAGCTCATAAGGATAATGCGGTAGATAGGAACAAAGTTCAAAGTCAATCTTTTTGTTCATTTTCCTCTGTCATAATCATGAGTAGGTAAATTCTCAAATACACCAATACCTACCTACCTACATACTCGTATCTATCCATGTTTCACCATATTTTGATTCCTAAAAAAATTGAAATCATAAAAATTGAATTTGGAATGCAATATAGGCACAATAATATTTCAATTCTTGAGGCGATTTTTCAATTCACCCTGAGCCAAATTTTATGAATTTTGAATTGATTTTTTTCGAGTTTTTAAAAATTTGCATATTGAAAAGTAAATCTTATTAATCTAATGTGGTATCAAAAATTGATTGAAAAATATCGAGTTTGAATTTGATTCAATCAACTGATGGATGCACACCTTTTAGCCTTCACCTTGCATCAAAATTTGATCAAAAAATATTGAAAATGATTCTAGAAAATATGTTTATTTCCTAATCTAATTCAATTTAAAAGATTTTATATGCTTCAAAGTATTGCTCGAGAACATAAAAACGCATTTTTTGGAAATTTGATTTACTATACTTAAGATACTTAAGTCAATTTTTAAAATTTGATGCATAATATGCAGTAGTTTTTAGTATCTAGATACCTAAATCTATATTTGGAAAAATTCTCTATAATTAAGTTCAGTCAAGTAGAAGAATAAAATCCAAGAATTTTTTTTACAAATAATGAGTCGAAGGAAAACAAAGTTTACTTGTAAAAAAAGACAAGTTAGACAGAATTGTTTCTTTTTTCTTCACCACCCAGAAGAGTCTTGAAGGATTCTGATATTTTGCATTTCTTTCACAATAAAGTCGAGACAGACTTCTCAAAGTCTCATAAATCTCATATTTTTAGTAACTTTGTGAAATTTTCGTTAGATATATTCCCTAATACAATACCTAATTGTACTACTCTACTAATACGAGTAGTAGTAGAAAGATACTAAAAAATGTTTTATAGATATTAAAACAAACGAAAAACCAAAGTCAATTAAATATACCTATTTATAAAACAACAGTTATTAATTTTTGTTTATAAAGATAGTATGGATATAACAGACAGACGCATCTTCTTGTACAATGCATTGGTTCAAAACTTCAAAACTATGAATATTTTTTGTATATTATTTCATTTTTTTCTTGAGCTGAACAAGAGTACTTGTAATGTAGATACATAGTATAGGGTTTTAGCTTTGGTATTTTTAGAGAATAGAATAGACTCTTTTCTTTCTTTTTTTTTACAAGAGTTATTATTTTGGGTAGAACATTAGAAGCGGAGATTGAGTTGAAACAGAATAAGGGAAAACACTTGAAGATATAAATGTCAGAATTCTTGACAGAGACCAGACAAGTCGAGATGAGACGAGGAAAAGAGTACCTACATATAGTTCTACTACTGCTTATAATAAGTAAAATAGAAAAAAGTGATTTTTAATTTCAAGAATTGGTAGATACCTATGTCAGTAGTAAGTAATCTGTACTGCTACATATGTATCCTAGTATGCACTTGAAGGTTGAATGTATCTTAAAATTTATAGTAAAAAATTATATCAAAAACTATTAACTATTTTTTACTCGGAAGTTCAATCTAATTCATACTCTGACTATTTCATAAGCCTATCATTTCATAAAGTATTTCATCAAAAAAAACTCATTTTCATTTTAAACTTTAATCATCCATTTAAATGTATGCGTAGGCATATGCACACATATCTGTGTAAGAAATTGAGGACTAACATTTTCATTGTATTGTGCTCTAGACTTTCTTTTGTATATTTAAATTTACTACTCAACCATAAACCATAAAGTACATTAAGTATTAGATAGTACTAGCAATGGTATATAGTAGAATAACAGACTTCTTGCTATTATTATCAAATTTATTTTTTATGGCATAATCAGTACCTACATATATGCATGTGCAAAAAACTACTACATATATCTAGTATTATATTATGTAGGTATGTGAATATTATTCTTTTTATAATATGATCTATTGTGTACAAGACATACAATACAATACATCATAAGAACCTTCAAAATCCAAATAGACTATTCTTGAATGTGAATAGTAGTACCTACTACTACCTACTACCTACTATGAATACTACCTACTATGAAATAATAGCATCATCATAAATGAAATGATATAAAACTTGAGTTCATTGCTCGAATCTCTTTTCTCATATTTTTTATAATAGTTTTTCAACTTTTTTTTTACTCTCTCTCATATCCATCTTTTTGACTATTATGATTGGCTTAATAAAATAAATTCTTTTAAATATAACTAGCATTATAGGAGTACCTACGAGTATAGTATACTTACAAATGTTTAGTGGAATGATGAAATATTAAGTATCTTTCCTATACTCGTATGAACTTGTAGAAGTTTGAGATCTAAATTCTAATTCGAATCACTTTTTTTTTTACCAAAAAATTATTTCTTTAGGTAAGGGTTATCTTTCTACGTAGATTAGATACTATGATTTTTAAATGCTTTAAATGATGTACTACTATTATAGTCTATTGATAGTAGTAAGTAATATGATAGCACTATAGTAAGACTAACCTAATGACAATGCTACTACAGTATTAGAGATAAGAAGCTAACTGCGTGTATCTAGAAATATGTGAGTATGTTTAAAATTGATCTTGTGGAAGAAAATGAATTGACCTTTTGAATCTTCGACGAGACGGAAGACAAGATGATCGAAATAGATAGACGGTATGAGTAAAATGGCCTTCTTTTGGATCCTAAAAAAAATAAATCTTATTCTAATTCATTCAAAAGTATTAGTTTATAATACTCGTACTTATAAAATCATATGCATTGAATTGTATCATACATTTAAATCATATTATACTTGTACCTGTTATAAGTAAAAAAAAAAAATATTTACCCTTTTAATGATATACCTACATACTACTGGTAGATGCATACGTTACATATTAAAATGCTAATATGTTTGTACTATTCCTTATAAATTTCATTTTTTAGTTTTTAAAAGATACCGATATTATTCTTTGTTTAATCAAATGATCAAATAGTAATACTTAAGATTAGTATACAGTAATATTGAATGCTTTTATGTATTCCGTATTACAAAGTATTAGACATCAGTGAATTCCGTATATTTGCGTAAGTTATTGCAGGGTTTCCAATATTCCCTTTCAATGATAATGAGGGCAATAAAAGGATCATTTTTAATGTGTCAGTCTGGAAGAAAGCCCTCAATTCATGATTTGGTTTTGTTCCTTTTTTGGTGGTGAAAAAGGGCATAGAAATAGTAGTGGTAAAAGTTGTAGTAGTATTAGTATGTATCTATAGTAGTACGTATGTAGTTAGTAATCCTTGTGGCAAAGTGAAATCGAAATAGAGACAGAGGATATTTATTGTTTATGGTCTATTGATTCTTGAATGATTCCTGCATTGCAGAGACTTTTATTCTCCGGCCCACAATCGATGATTTTTTCCCTTTTGATTCTTTCTTCTTTTTATTCCAGGGTTTCCGCACTCAAGCCAGAAAATAATAAAAAGTATACAAATAAAAATATCTAAACTCAATAGTTGCTACAAAGTACATAGCACAATAATAATAATGCATAACTATACAAATATTTAGACTGATTTATTTTGAATGATAAAATAATTCCATTCAAACCTATAATTTCATAAAGTACTTACTTACTTTAAATTTTTGAATTTACTAATTAGCATTTTCTCGCCTCTTAAACTTGAACACAATTGTAATTTTGTCAAAATGCTAGCAAGTAAAAGTAAAAGACATTTAATTTTTGACATTTGTGTAAGTAAAGACTACGAACCCCATTTCAGAGTACAAAGTACCAATATGCATAAGTACTTATATTATGCCATATTTCATATATAAATAAATGAAATATAATATAGGTAATTGCAGTTGACCCGAAGAAAGGTCTTCATTCGACGGTGAAATCGAGGACAATACTGAATAATATACAGTGGGTATACAAGTATATAAGACTATTGAAAAGAGACAAAAATGTGAAAAGAAAAGTTTCAGACTTTAAGTATGTATAACTTTTTCCCAAATAAGTATGCGGATAAATAACTTGTGACTACAAGAATCAGTACAAGTGTATTTCTCTCTAGAGTTTCTTTTCTCCTTTCTTCTTTTGTTGTCGGTTGACCATAAAATTATGAGTCCATTACGGTCCATATGAAGTGCTCGATTTTGCCTGGCTAGTCCAGTCAAGCGACTCATGATCCTCTTGGTCGCAGTGGAGCGAGTGACAAATCTATAAGTACTGATACTCCTATCTTTTCCACAAAAAAATATAAAAAAAAACAGATAAAATATAGATACTCTATTTTCGATCATCCATTATATACAGTAGTCGTAGTAGGTATAAATTGTGGAATCGAAAAGAATGATAAATTCACAAGGGAGTTGGGCCAAATGCACAGAATGAAAGATTCATAGAGCTAAAAAGCTTATGCACAACTCTCATTAGACCTTATAACTGATAAAATGAGGCGGGTCACATTTCCCTTCCAGATCCAAATACTACTACTCGTAGCAGAGATAAAAAACCAAAAAAAGTTGTATAAACAAAGGTATTTTAATTAGCTTACTATAACTAAAAACCAATTTCCCTAGCTTTATAATTATCCGTACAATACAGATATAAGTATAAGTATAATAATTGTAGTACTGGTAGTTCTATACTGATAGTATAGAACCAAGTCCCAAGTAACAAATACTCGTATGCAAAATGCATTCTGGCAATAGTACCCTACAATAACACGGGTAGTAGGTAGGTACTAGTGACTAGTCAATATACAATTTTTTTTGTTCCACTAGTTTTGTTCTATCAGTATTACAACTTACAATACAAGTGACTAATCTAGCACTAGTAAAGTAAGTATGTACATTGTAGGTAGGCATTACAGTAATGTAGTATAGATAATCTATAAGTGGGTATTATTATTTGCTCGGTTTTACTTATGGGTGTATTCGGTTGACTGAGCCGAGTGTGAATGTTTAAATATAGCCGTCAGAGAAGAACAAAAAGATGCTCTGCCTTGCGTTGGTGTTATTGTATTTGCCTTTGTATTAATACAATGTATGTAGTAGGTTGTACAAATGCTCTCATTTATTATATTATGAGTAGAGAATAGAGGAGTTGAAGTAACAATTATTTGAGAGCTCGCAATTTGGCACGAGGTCAAAAGTTAAAGGCAGCCAATTTGTATTTTTATTCTTCTAATTCTAAACTGCCGATCTTTTGTCTGCGTTTTGTTCGGGGATTGGCTACTGGAGATCCGTTCAATCCCTTCCTCCAGAAGATAATGAGATGCGCGTCTGCAGAACAATACCTACTACTACCAGTACTAGACTACAAAATACCAGCCAGAAATAAATACCTACATAAAAACAGCCAAACAAAATCAGCGAATATTTCACTCTGAAATACTAGTACTGCTGATACATAGATAGTTAAATAGTTAGAATCTACTATAAATAGTTGTATCTTTGTAAATTATAGCTGTTTAAGACAATACTGCAGATGCAATCCATTAATATTTATTTATGGGTTTGCCACTACGAGAAGTGTGTACATTATTAATAACCCCATATATAGTATGAACATGTATATATCTATGTACTTATTATGTAAATATGAGAACTACCATATAACCGCACGTTCGAGTCGTTAAAAATATTAATTTTTACTCTGTATTAGTTCAACATCGTCAATTTTAGTTTTAAAGCTAGAATTAAGATAAGCTTCAAATTTCAATTTTTTTAGAAGAAAATTGCTTTATAAGGTTTCTAAAGGTGGTGGGAGAAATACTTATAGTGAAAGTCTCGATCTTTTTATATAAATACGAGTGCATATCATATCCTTAATTCTTATCTTTATTGTAGAGATAAAAGGAATTAGAGTTATCTAATCATTAATACTTTACTAGTAACCTAAGAGGGGTACCTTGCCTAATACATACCAGTAATGTAATCCATAGTATTAGTAGCAAAATTATAGATATCAGATACTACATGTTTTAACATAAAAGTCTCAATTTTTCAAGATTTTATTGCTAGATTGACATTGAATATTTCAAATCTTGCTTATTCAAACTTTATAATTTGAGATTATTAGCAAAAGTTAAGTTTTTAATGAGATTATAGCTATTTTTTTGGCTTTTCCTTAAAGTTTCTATTTGAAATTCAAGGTACTTTATACAGATATTCTTTTCTATCTGTAAGAATTCATTTTCTCCGGCGAGAAAACCATCTCTCACTCATTGTTTCTTCCTCATTTCATGTAGCGTGGAAAATTCTGGCGACGACCCACCACATACATAGCTTAGTTTAGCACTTATTATTTGCACTACCTACATAATAATATACATACTATCCTCTATCTACCTATTTTATTTTATATTTAAAGAGCATATTTCATGCTTGTCTATCTCCGAGCATCTACTCGGCTTCTTCAGAGCCAAACTGAACTGAAATCTTTCACAATTTGCAAAATCCGTATCATTCTTCAAAATTTTACATCAATCATTTACATATACTCGTATGTAAATACCTAACAATATCCTATACTCGTACCTAAGTAGGTAAAAGCATTTAACTAGAAAGTATCATAATAATCTGTAGTAGGTACTAGTACTCGTAATGTACATATGTAATATGGCACCCACCGTAGTTATTTTCCGCCAATCAGGTTCTTAATTGCATGAAAGAAGACAATCAATATTGAATTCTAGACCTTGAAAAATGAAGAATTTTTAGCTTAGCTACTATCTTGATAATAGAATCGTAGTAGGTAGGTACATAAAGTGTTTTTGTACTGATTTTATAATGCTTTGTGTTGGACTCTGGATTTCATAATCTTTAATCATTTTCATAGAAAATGATTTATTTATGTATGCTTTCAAAGAAAAAGCATCCATTCTTTTTCTTAATACTTACTTTATACATATGGATAATATTACTACTTATAGCAAGCTACTACTTAGATATACAGATATTGTACATGTCGTATATATGCATATACCGCAAAGTGTAAGATGATTGAAGAAAAGCATCCTCAATTCTCAGTAAAGGGAACTCACAATCAGATTGTTTATGAGAAAGAAATTTTTCTAGCCTACAATCCATTAAGTTTTTATTATTACAAACCCCACATATCAGTACCAGTACTAATATATCAGCATCTTACTATCAGTCTTACCACATATGTATTATGTACTTTTTGGATATGTATAAAATACAAATAATCATACATTACTCGTACAAGTAGATACGATTAAAAAATAAAAGATTTTAATATTCATACAAGATACATAGATCTGAATGTATCAGCAGAGAAGAAAATAGAAGGTTAGGTCAAAAGGATAAGAAATTGGGTACATTAGATATGTATAACTTATAACTATACATAATTATTATTATAGATCTGAGGATGAGTGAATGTGAATCATCTATGAATGGAAAGATCTAGGTAAATTGTTGCAGGATTAAATGTAATGTTTTCAATAATAATACAGTATTATACTTGGGCTTGGAGAAAAGGCGAGCCAGATATACTTTTATGTATATTCTGTAGTTAAAAATCCATATAGGTACTTACATTATGCTACTACTAGTATTTATGGCTCATCGATCGAGACAATTATAATTGTGTATAGTTAATAAGCATCTATTTCAATTACATTTACATTCAAAGAAATTTTTTTTTCGATTTCTTAAGAGCTTTTTGCTGAGACAGCCTCCATCAGCTATTTTTATTTTTGCGTCTTGCCTTGCCTTTTTTAACTCATCCTTTTAGTACTACATACAATACACACTATAATAGGAGTGACTTGTGTAGTACTTACTAATACAATACAATGTTAATAAAAGCCATATTTCTGATTGCGAAATGAAGATTTGTTATTGGGGTATAAGGGCTTATTATTAACTTACTTATAAGTGTGTATGTATGAGTATAGTAGGTACTACTAGATAGTTAAGAAAAAGGGGTAAGAAAAAGCAAGCTAAACAAACCACAGTACAGAGAATAAAAGTCACTTGATAATAATTTTCAATAGACAAATAAATTTTTTCAAGAGTCTCTTAAAGTGACTTAAATATACATAATATATCAATGATAAATATAAGTTGTAGCAATCATAAAAAGCTCAAATTTCAATAACTAGAATATTTTTTGATTTTGAGAAAATATAATAGGTATTATCTTGGACTGGGATGTATAGATCAAAATAATTTAGTAAAGGAAAACCGATTGTCCCTTAAACGTTTTTTCTAGTTTTTAATTGATTATATCGGTATGTATTACAAAGCAATACAAACAACAAAAGTTTTATCCTGGTTTGTTTCTAAATTTTGGTACTGATTTTAGATAGTAGGTGAATATTATCTTTTTTTCAATGAACAAATCTTGCTTTTCAAATGCTCAAAAACGTAAAATTTTAGATTTGAACGAGAAATGCTATCAAAATCCGTCAAGATATAGAATTACTTATTCGAGTAATAACAATAGACCTTTCTTCCATTTCCGAAAAATGCGAGCTAAAATTCAGTCGATGAAATGATGCGTGTATTTATAGGTATGTATGTATGCAGATCTGTAAGAGAATAAAACCAGAGAAGAAGTATAATACATTAACTTAATCGACTATAATAATACCATTTGCATAAATGATATGAAATCTGAATGTATGAGACTTGAGTACTATGTTCCCCTTACTTATTTTATTATTCGATCATATCATAATATACTAATAATAGTAGGGTACCTAATATGTTTATTCAATAGTATGATACACAAGAGAATCGATTGTGAGATTTTTTTCTTTTTAAATCATATTTTTCTTAACTCAAGATCTCGTTTGACAAGTGGGCAGGGTCATATCTAAGGTCAACCCTTTTCTTTAGTCATCCCAGAATTGATAACTGAACAACTCCTAAAACTCTGATCTGACTGATCCTGATTACTAATTTGTTTTTTGTCGACAATACAAAATTGTTATTTATTATAATTATATCAGTACTTTCGTTACGTAGTGCCTAAAGTCTATAGTTACATACTACCTTCTATTGCTAGAATGTATCAAAACCTTATCAATAAGTACTATAGTTAGTTAAGTAAGTTGAAAAAATAAAATGATAAGAATAATGAATATATTTAATTATGAATGTCGTTGATTGCGATAGAGTAATTCAAAGATTAATCGAAATACATATCGTTTACTTACAAGTACAAGAATTGTTTTTACCCCTGATACAATGCACATGGCATAAATTTGGATTTGAGACATAGGATAAAAGTATTATTACATTTTCTTAAGATTGTGATAAGATTTTTATTTATTATGATATACATAATTATTCTCTACTCAATACAGCTCATGCTAGATCCAAATTTGAAGTTTATAAAATACTTGAAAAAAAAAGCCCAACACAATGTTTCTCTTTCATATTATTATAAACATGAAAAATGTAAAAATATTTTTATACTAGGTATATGTATATATAATATGTAAGTACTTGTACTACAAGTATCTACATATTATATGATGTATATGAGTGTAGGGTACTGTATTGAGAAGATTAATTTGAGAAATACATTTAGCAAAGTAAAAGATATTTTAAAATTTGTCTGATTTTAATCTCTTGACTCGAGAATTGAGTTGATCTAAAGCTGCCAAGAATTCCTTCTCAAAAATATGAATTTGTACATACATAATGTGTTCACATACACACATACACACAAATACATACATATATATACTAATAGTACTCTAAGTATTAGTATAATATCTGTAGATAGTAGTAGTACAATGTACTGCCGGTTGTACTCTTATTATGATGGATAGAATCGTAGATTTCAGTCGACTACATTTCGATCTCGATAGGCTCTGATGACGATAAGAAAACAAGGTTCAATTCAATTCTTTCTCACTTATCTTTAAACTCTTTGTGGATCTCTGCTCAACCTCTGTCTCTCTACTTTATTCTCTAAGGTACTTTATACATAGCGCCCAGGATAATAATTTTGAACATTTTTGTGCATACTGTAACACTACCATGAGTATGAAACAAAACAAAGTAATCCATGACATAGGATTTTTCATTCAAATGAACATTTTGAATTCAAATTCATATTTCATATTCAAACTTATAACCTTAAATATTATGTATATATGTATGGTAGTAGAGAGCTTTTGAGTACCAAGATAGAATTTAGATTCGGCTACTTTTTCTTCTCCCTCTGATTCTTCATCAGTTCTTTTATATTTTTTTCATTCTTCTATTTATTAATCACAACACAAATACAACACACCATACTGGTACTGTAAGTACTTATACTTTTATTTTATACTTATTGGTATGATGAAAAGCAGAAGTCAAAGGGATAAAGAGAGAGACTTTTAAGTCGGGAAAAAAAACACCAGAATTCTTCTCTCTGGTTAATACATTTTGAATGCCTCTCAAATACCAACATTGTTTGTATCTCGACATAATAGATTTGGTATAAGTACCTATATACAGATATTATGTAAGATGTAAGTATGTATATATACTATGTAATAGTAATTCAGTATTGTTCAGGATTCTTTTTCGGCCTGGCCAAAAATTCACAAAGAAATTCTTTGACACCATTAAATAACATAGCTAATAAGAATAAGCATCATCTACTCATAGTTTGTGGTGTTTTTTTTAGAGATTTTTCGAATACCAAAAATGTATGAGATAATATAGGTAGATCCTTTTATGTAATGGTAATGGTATAGATCCTTAAGTAATGGTAGTATCTAAATACAATTGAATATCAGTAGTTATTTAAGCTCAAATGTATAATAATGATAATAATAATAATAAAAATGGTATTTTTTTAATTTCAGAATATTGCTGATTATTTGATAAATTGATCTCTCCGTACGAATTATCTTGTGAATGGTGTCAAGTATGAGTTCAAAGAGAAAATCACCACCAAATAAATTTTTTGAGGAAAATTCAAATTCTACGGCTGCTCCATTGACCGAGAAAGAGAATAACAATAGTCCCACTAAACCAACCACACCTCCAGCAGTTGACTCAATCAATTTAAAGGAATCAAAATTACGGCACAGTAAACACGAGCAAGAAGAAGAAATCATGGACGAAGACAATTATAATAATAATAATAATAATAATGAGGTGAAGGCCTTTGCAGATGGTGACGAAGATCTCTCGGATGATCTTGGATCTGGAGATTCTGCAGAGGATCGTGAAGATGTTGAATTCCCATTGTCTTCGATTCCAATAGCCAGTCCAGCCATTCTTGAGAATTTTAGAATGAGCGGTTTATTAAATAATTCAAATAATTCACCCACTGGGGGTGGTGGTGGAGGAAAAGCTAATGGAAATGGACGATATTCTTTCAGAAGAGTCTCAAGTAGTTCCAGAGATGATTTCTCAACAACAAAGTCACCACATTTTGGTCAAAGTCCTAATACCAGTGCTTCTTCAACACATGGAGGAAGTAGTAATGAATCATCCAGGAATCAGAAAAAGTCAATGAATGATGTCCTCAAAAGGCTGACCTCAAAATTTAGTCCTTTTAGTCCTGGGCAACAGAATATTTTGGAATCAGCCGCTGCAAACCCATCACAAATGTTCAATTTTGAGAATAGGTAAAAAGACATTTTTATACCATTAATAAATTATGTAATTAAGGAAATCAATGTCAGGTTTTGAATTTTTTGCATATCCCACACAGATTGTAGGTACCTATTTTTCATATATGTAGGTATATACTTTTTACGAAAATTATTTTTTATATGAGTCATTTTTTCGATTACTTTTTATATTACCAGTAGCAGTAGGTAATGGTATTAAGAATCTCTGAGGGTAATTTGATTTTACAAATTTTAAATTTCCAAATTATCAAGAATTTTGATTTTTGTACTACTGCTACACTTTATGACAATCGTAAAAATAAAATTGCATTAGCTTACCCTGTAAGTACGTTCATTTACTGCCCTTTTCTAAACTCAAATTTCCAATTCAAGTGTCAAATTCAATTGTCTTGTAAAAACACATGGTATTACTAGTATCTAAGTATGTATAAGCTCTTCCCATAAGCATTTAAGTACGTAGTGGATTTTTTATCCAACCTATATTATTGATATCCATACTAGGGACTAGGGTACATACCGATCCTTTTTTATACTTCTATCAGTAGATATGCTTAACACAATATCAAATTTAAGATTTCATGTGAAAAACTTGTCCTAAAACTCTACGACATATGCCATGCATAGCATAGGTAAGGTAGGAGTGCATTTATTCTAGCTAATACTTTTATTAGTATTGGGGGGATTGCAGAATTGTCTGCATTTTCTACATAAAAATCGGAAATAGTATTTCAATCAAATCACACTTTTCCACTCACTCTTCACACTACTATCAATCAAATTTCTGATTTGATTCATAAAGTTTATCAACAAAAAAGAGAAATAAACGATTCAAGATTTCGGTAAAAATGAAATCAAAAGAGAAATTCACATTTGAAACATATATTGTCCCGATATCATTTGAATGTGAAGGATACAAACAATTTGGCATGTAAGGAAAAAATTTACATTTACTCTTTTTATTAGGTTATGTTAAACCCTTTGTATTGATACATAACATTAAGGGGTTTGTACACTCATTATAAAGTTAAATATCTAAAGATCCTTTTATCTAAATTTTGAAAATTACAAGGATTTTGAAAGTCTAAATTAGCATTTGACTTTTTTAGTATATTTTTTTTTTTACTTTAAGCCTTAATTCTTAATTCTTAATTTACAATTATTTATTTATCAAATTTTAGTTCACTGAATGATGAATCTCTCGCAGCTATGATTAGCCAGTTGCAAAAACTTCGAGAGCAAATGATGATGACTCAACAAGGACCGAGAGGGACTACTCCAAACGTTTCACCCTATTCTCATCAACAAAAGGTAAAAATGACTTTTTTTTGCTAATTAGAGTACCTTTTTAATAAAATTATACTTATATAAATCTAATTATATATCCATTACACAAGCAAATAATAGAGTATTAAATTCCATTTCAACCTAATTTAGCAAAAATAACTACCTATAAAGCAAATAGGAAACTAATGTTCTATTTATCGGCATGATGAGATTTGATTTCTTAAAAAGTAGGACATATTTATTGTACTAGTAGGGTACATATTATTATTTTTATCATATTTATTTCCAAATTTTCAAATTTTGTTCACTAGATATGTACATAGTTAAATTACCTATATGGGAATCTGTTGGTGGGGATTTATTTTTGAATACCTCGGTATATATGTATACTTATTTTACAGCTTCTAATATGTATACTTAGATTTGCAAATTATCAAGCTAAATGCTGTACTTATACTAGTAATAGTTTAATAGCAAAACTCTTATTAGGTTCCTAAGTATTAAGTATACGAGATTTTCTATTTAAAGATTTTTACTTTTATTTTATCCCCGTAATAACCTGACTCAAAATAAGACCTTTAAAGCTCGAAGGCTCGAAATTGATCATCATTTTAAATTCCTATGGGTTCCTTCAAAAAGAATTATGCAAAGCATTCAAATATTATGAGACGGGTGATGGGCATATGTGTGTACATTCATAGTATAAACTATGAATATCTCTTTTATGTATTTTTTTGAGAATAAAAAATTACACCAAACGAAACCAATAGTAAAATTACCCCGTGAAAAAAAAAAAGATTATAAAGCAAATCCCAGGAAAGAGAAAGTTATTTTTGTTTGTATCTTTGTTTGAGGTACATATTATACAAAACTTCGAAGTTGTAGTACTGATAATACAGATAGTTTAAGTATACTTTATAGATAGGTATACTTGTACGTAAGAACAACGTACAATATTACACAAGCGTATAATTTTCTTCCCGTATTTCATATTTTTCATATGTGTAATGTAGAGCAACTCAAAAGATCTTTTTTTAAAAAGGATATTTGAAATAAGAGAAACAAAGTTTTTTCTTTCAAAAGTAATTTTTTTGTGTAGAATTATTACTACTACTATACTTTAGTACTACCTATATGTATAATGTATAGGTATCTATGTATGTATATAGCGACAAGTTTTTACAGTTTTTTGAGAAGACTTTGTGTGTGACTTTTTATATTATTTATATTATCTCTTCTCTTCTCTGTGTTCTGACTTACTTAATTTTAGCTTTTGGCGTCTTTTTGGCCACAAAAATACTTTATTTCGGTTCCATTCCCCAGGCTTGGGTAAATTATTAGAATATATCATCATTCTTGAGAGTCTTGAAATAAGAAAAAAGAAAAAAAGAAGAGACTCACTTCAATACATTAGACTACAGTACTCATTTTACTGTTTTAAATTTTAAATGTACAGACTACTTACTTTATTAGACTACTGTACTGTGTAGTTGAAGATAACTATGTGATATTTTACCTATAGACCATTTTTCTGGCCCAACAATAACAGCTGTGTTATTTTTGTATTAGCCATCATTTTTGGCCTCAGTTATATTCTATTTTTTCCAACTTTTTTATTTAATTTTTTTCATTTTTACTACCTATCTTTTTATATAGTCTTATACCGGTAGTACGGATAGGATATACTCTATCTCCAAGCACAATGTTATACATTTTTTGACATTATTCTTGCATGACAAAAAAGCTCCTACATTATACTTCAACTATTATAGAGTAGGTAGTACAATCTCTTATCTCAATTTATCTCAAAAGAAATAAAATAAGCTCTAATAATTCCTCGAGGCTTGAGACTTGAGACTTGTGATTAACTTATAAAAATGTACCAACTACAATTTATTTATGTGAGCAGACTTGTGCTTGCTCCTTACTGATGCTAAGGGTGAAAATTAAATAATAAACTCTTTTAAAAATGTGCACATAAAAAACAATAATGATGTCGGTTGAACACTAAAAATAAAAGCTAATCTTTTTATATCTGCATAGTACAGAATACATATCTGTAATATACTTATCTATAGTAGGTACATAATCATAATACACACATTTCTCTCAGCTCCTTCTTATTCTTTCTCGGGTCCTCCATTCTTATCTTTATATCTTTATGTAGCTGAAATACTTTAGTAGTAGGTACTATGCAGAGAACTTAGCACGGAATGAATGCATAGAAATGAGAAAGACATCAAAAAATGAGAATCCCTATTCTTATGGGCAAATTAATGTGGAACAGGTGACGTGAAGTTGGCAGTCCGGGGTTTGGATCATCATTCACCTTTTGACACTTTATATGTCTACTTAGTCGCTACATTACTTATGACTCTTTCTCGTGATCCTTTTGTCTTTGCTTTGGGAGCAAACAGTAGGTACAGTTTTACAGTATCACAGTTTATTATCCCTTTTAACAGAGTGAGATAGAACGACAAGATAGTTCTCTTTTAGCTAAAACTCTTTTTCATGACTATTTACATCCTAATATTTAGTAATAAAATAAAACCGTCACGAAAAAGCTCGCACTTTGTAAGCCAAAAGCCAAAAGCCTAACTTGAATTTACAAAATTATGAAAATGTTACGAGTATGTATTTCTTAAGATACTAATATGTCAATATACAGATCTAAATTGTAGCTAAGATATTCACTTACCCTTAGCACATACTATGGTATAACCTATAATACAGGTAGGCATTTCTATATAAAAATATTTTAATTACAAAATTAAGTAGTAGAAAAGCTGAAAAGTAGTAAATTATTATTTTTTAGCAGTTATACTCGTACATTAGAACCTATTGTTATAGTTAGTCAGATATTTACATTCCATTACAACATGGTCTATTTAAAGATAAATACGGAGTATGCTTTCTTAAATTATGCCGAAAGTCTCGAGTCTTGAGACTATGATATCCATAGGCTTTTGGCTAAAGAATAAGAAAAAGAAAAAGAAAAAGAATCAACAAAACATTATAGACCAAAGTAGGAAGGAACCACATGATGTTGACGTATGAGAAAATTTAATAAAATAAAAATCACAATAAGAATAGAAAAATGCAAAAATGTGTCAACTCACAGCATCATCAAAATCTTTTCATAGTGCACTTACATTTAGAAGCCGACATTTCTTTCGTCAAAATTTTATTTTTTTTGTATTCATAGTACAAAAGTGTAATTTATAACCAATAAATTTAGTATTTCAGCATAAGTATAAAGTATAAATTTGATTAGTTTTATTTTATATGCATTATTTTTATTAGGTATTTATTAGTGTATATTTAATTGTAGGGCATTCACTCAAAAGCCTCATAAACTTTGCAAAAAAATAATAATAATCATAGTGCTAGTTAAGTACAAGCAAAGTTTTAAAAAATAAAAAAACAATTTTTTTAGGAAACGAAACAAAGAATTGGTTTAGTGTACAAATAAAGAAGTTTTGAGTTTGTGTCGTTGGTAAATAATATTTAATTTTTTACCAAGAAAAGTGTTTTAAAGGTTAATAAACTTACTATTAGACAGAGTGATAAGTTCACATCATATCATACAAGTATTATTACTAGGTAATTTAACCTAGAAATTAAGTCTTTCTCGAGAACAGTTAGTGGGGGGTAATTCAATATTTTTCGTCTGGCCAATACGGTGGAATTGTCCTGATCAAATTGTAACATTTATTATATATACCTATATATGGTATCATGTCTACATGGAATTCGGAATTCGGACTCTTGACTCGGTTTTTTTTACTATCGTGTTTCAAATAGTATTTTTTATTTTTGTGGCCACATTGCCCTCGTGTTCCCCACAAAATTCATCGCCATTCATCAGCACTGTGACTGTAAGCTTCGGGATTTTTCCAATCCTTCCAAATAAGTATCCACAAATAGTACATAACACACCTAAATCGTAAACTTACACACTAAAGTACACGTAGAAGTAAATATAAATATAAATAGTAATTTAAAATACATATACAAAGTTCTTAAGAGGCTGAAAAAAATACATAATAAGAATAAGGCAGGATAGAGATGAGGCTGAAAGCGACATAAGTGCATGGCTCGAATGGAGAAGTATAAACAAGGTTTTTATTTTGTGGTCGACATTTAAAAGTGACAAAATTTATGACAAGTACGGATTGCAGTAAAGAGGGATACCTAGTAATAGTAGCAGTCAGAATCCTTTTCTTTTTATACCTACATTATGTAAGTAGTACCTACATATGCATGTACATACATACCTACTTTTAAGTAGGGTATATATGCATAAAAAGATATTATTTATCTACTATAGGGTTTGTGTGACTTTTTTGCTCAACAAAAGTACGAGTCTAAGATAGCATAAGTAGGTACTATAGAAGTCATTAAAAGAGCCCACAAGAAAAGTAAGAAAATATAAATGCGTGCTTGGATAGCTTCTGTTCTGTAACTTCCGTTCTTTAATTTTCATCCTATTTATATGAATGGATCAAGTTTTTAAACTACCGCTTTCTGAGACTACAGTACTTTATGATAATGTCCTTTAAACTCTAAACTGTCTTTTTAAAAGCCATCCAACTTCACTTCAAGCCACGACAAACATTCTACTCTGACTTAAGCCCAATTAACACTTTCAAGATTTGTACACGCGCCTAACCACCAGAAAAAAAAGAAAAAGTCTCAAGAGTCTCAAAAAACCCGGTTTTACTCGAACAATTCAATAAAGCTTAATTTTTCAGTAATTAACTCAAGACATACATTAGCATAATGCTTCGAGTCAATTTTCCTGCCGATGTGATTGGCAAGTTTTTTACATACAATTTCCAGGGTCAAATCTGCCAGAATAGAATGACCAAGGATGGGGTGACCAAAAGGCAGCTGCCCTTAAAACCTTGTAGACGTTGCAAATTTAATGCCCGGAAATGTGTAAGACAAAACAACAATTAATGTGTTTTTCTCTACAAGCTTTAGTATAGTTGTATTATAAAATAAAGCATTAATATCTAGTAAAATGAGATTTTATTTCATATGACCTGTTTGAGAATTTTTCTTTAGAAAAAATATTTTGATACTCTTTTACTACTTACTACAACATGTGATGATGTAGCCCATTCAAAAATAATACACTAGTTGGGTTTGAGTTTATTTAAATTGAGTTCAGCTATTACAATGACTAATGTTATTCTATTGATAGCCAATTTCAATTCATAGAATAATAAATGTCAATAAAGTTGTCACATTGTTTGAATATTACGTGGTGTATAAGTAGTAGTAATAAAGTATAATAGAGGGGGAATGAACCTTTTTTATTTTTTGGAATAAAAAATCCCCAAAAAAATTGTTATAAGAGTAGCATTTCATTGTAACTGTAACTGTACTGATACAGCTATATCAGTATAGTTACAGTACAGTAATGTAAAATATAAAATTTGAGATATTTTCTTCGATTTTGATTTTTTAACTATTATTTTTATTTATTACATCCACACAATAATATTGGTAGATACGTATCTTTTAGCTTTTAAGTAGATGCGAGTAAGTGCTAATTTTATAATTTATATCGGCAAATACTTACTACTAGTAGAGTACAGTAATAATATGTAGAGTACTCTAGCTAGAACTACTGGTATGAATATGAATAGATACTTAGGAAATGTAATATTTATTTACATTTTGTTTATCTATAGAGCTCTAACATACTAATCTGATTTTAGTAAATTAAAAGATACCCTATAGAGTTATACAAGCCGAAGAAAAATAATCAAAAATTTGTATCTACCTACTTTGTTAGTTCTCGATCAATTTGCTATATTTAATTATTTACTAACATATTAGTCCTCTCTTGAAAGAAAATCATTTGCATACCTATTGACTACGGATACTAATCTTAAGTACGAATTTCAACTAAAAGTTTAGTCGCTGCTAATACATATACCTACTAATCGTGTGTATTGTGTATACACTGTATCTACATATAAGTCAGTTGAAATAATGTCTACCTACTGCTTTGTGAAGATACAATTTTAAAGTAACTAGCACTTTTTATTGCTTAAAAAGTATTGGATTTACTTTTTAAAGTACTACTGATTTGCAAATGATTTTCGGACTATATCATACCCACTTTTGTAGTAAATTAATATACCTATGTGTAAAATGTAATAGGTAGTTTTAATCTTTAAGATTCCAATATTTTAGGCATTTTAATCTATTATACATACATTTTAAACTTTATAGCTCGGTTTCCTTAATTTTCTGGGCACGGGCTAATAGTTCTAGTTTTTGTAGGATACTCTTTATATATCTGTAGTACTTATGCATAATACCAATACATATATGAAAAGATGGGACGCAGATATGAGTACCTTAGTTTCTGTAGTATAAAAAATACGAACGAAGAGACAAATCGTTCTGGGTTAATGATGTCATCCCATTTTTGATGGATGCGTTTTCAACAGTTACTGAAGTGTGATCAATTATTTTTGTTTTTGACTAATTTGAATTGAACTAATACTACTACTAGTATTAGTACTATGGCTATTACTAGCACAACTTCTTAAGCTTATTTATCTACTTACTACTTACATACATGCATACTCATTATTGTAAATAATCTTTATTTACTACCACATCATATCATAGTACCCACAAAAATGTATGTAAATAGTCAAAGGCATTTTTCCTTCACGGATATATCCTTTTTTTTGATTTCTCTCCTGAGAATTAAAATCCTACACACAATGTTGAATTATCTCCAAGAAAAGAATGAGGACTTGTATCTCAAAATTCAATATTCACACTACTTGTAGGTACTATATGTATTGCTAGTATTCAACATTGAAGTGTTGAAAGGTGTTTATACCACCATTTGTGTGACTGTGTTTAAAATTATTTAGGACTGTAGAATTTGTGTCTTTTCTACTACTATGTAGATGTCTACTACTTACTATAGATATTGGTTCTAAAATAAAATTGAATATATCTGTATGTTTAAGTCTGACTACGAGTTCAGTTCATTCCAGTCACTTTTTTTCTCAATATATTATTATGATTATGAGGAGGTTTGGTTTGTTGAAATTGAAAACGATAAGTAAAGGTTTATTAATAACCGATTTCTGTTGTGGGGCTCGGATTGGGAAAAAAATACCAATTCAAAGAATACTAGTAAATACAGTAGCAAGCCGCTTTCAAAGGCTTGTGTTCACTATCAGGTTACATAATGCCACAAAAATCTATCTCTTTCCATATTTCTCTATACAGATATTGATACTGTATCTTGTGCAATAGTAGAAATATTTAAACATCGGTAGTAGTAATGCAATAATAATAATGGTTAGCTTTGGTTGTCTTTTTTACTAGTGTTGTGTGTAAAGCTATCTATTCAACTATTCATCATATTCATATTCATGTGTTTGTTACATGGGTTGTGGCTATAATGGGACTCAAAATCCTCTCCCTCTGTTTGCCTTAACTTTTATGAAATATGAACGATAGTTTTTTAAAGAATGTGGCTGTTATTAGTTGTTTGTATAATGTACTATTCTACTACTATTTATTATGATCCAGCCAGAGTCCACAGCCACAGAATGAGTTGAATGGGCAGATAGTATATTAGGGGAAATGAAGTCTAACACTTCCAATTCCCCACACCCTTTCTCAGCTAAAACTTCTTAAATTCACAATAATACGAAAATGAAATTCATAACAGATTTTGGTAAACCATCTGTACACAAATATTATATGCGATAAATCTATCTACTGTACTACTGATAGTTAAAAAAAAGAGTTGATTCTTTTTTAACTTTTACAGCAGCACATATGGTTCTGTCTTTTCATCGTTTTCTTTCTTCTGTCTCTTGTGATCTTGTGTTTGTAATCTTCCACCAATAACTCCTATTATATTTGTAATAGGTAGCATAGTTGTAATACTAGATAGGTTTAAGTCATTTATGTAGGTATATTAATGTATATTATATGGCCAAGTCATAATAGTAATAGCTGTATGAGTGGAGCTGACGCTGACATTTTATGAAGGCTCGAAACAAATAGACTCCACAAACTCTGACAAAATACTCTCTTGAGTTTACGAGCTGGCTCATCATAATTTTATTTACTTGCTCCCTATCAATCACACAACAGTTGAGCCAACAATTATCCCCCTTTCAGTTCCTCAGCAAACTGAGGAAAATTTCTACAAATCTTTTTCTTACTTTTTTTTCTGTTCTGTCAGGCTATTCTTAGCATATTACAGAGGTTTGTACTCTTAAAAAAGTTGCAATCTTTGAGATAAAATATTACTAATAGGTACAGATAGATAGATACTGATACTATTATGCACTAGACTCACAATACTGTATCCTCCTACCTACTATTAAGCTGATTAAAAGGACCTATTTGGCAATTTATAGTTTTCTATTTTTCTATAAGATTAAAGAAAAAATTAAGGAAAATTTAAGTACCTACTATCGATAACATTTAGGTTCAAAAATGAATTAGAAATTGTAAAATACCAAAAATTTATCTGACATATTACAAGGTAAAAGTGCTACATTCTAATTGAATTTAACTATTGTCATTAAATGATCCAAATTAATAATTAGGTTTATCTAAGCACGAGGTATAATTTTTGTAAAATAAAGAATACTGATATGTACTACCTATAGTATTCAGAAATGCTGATGTTTTCTTTCTATTGGATTGGATTGTGGGTGAGGGGGGAAGAAATTTGTTTCATTCTCATTGCATTTTTGAAATCTAAATTAATCCTTTGAACCCTGTCTGTTCTGATCACACTAACAACATCATCACATTCACTCTCCAAGGAGTTAAATCAAAGCAAATCCTTTTTTTATTTTATTTTTCTCCTCTTGCCCTACGGACTCCTCATCATGAGCAGGGATCAGGATCAACTTACTTACATATTTCTGAAAATATTTGAAACTATGTATCTACCTACTTACTAAGTACATATTACATATAGACTATTAGTATAAGCATTTGTTTTTGAGATTACCCTTTCCTTTTCCCTGTCCAACTTGATTTTAATCTTTTCAAGAATAAAGTTGAACTTCATTTCTTTCTTTTATTACAGTAGTACAGTATATACCTAGTATAAGTATGTAATATAAATACATATTACTTTTAGTACTATTTTTCTAAGGGTTCAAAGACCAAAGAGAGTTCATTTCTTGAGAGATAATGGGATTTCCGCCAATGTTGTAATTGTTCAAGACTCATAGCTTTCCCCCTTTCCCTGACTCTCTGATGATCATTATCAAATGCTACTAGTATTTGTAGACTAAAAACTCTTTCATTCCTAACTACCTACATAATAATAACTTAACAAAATAACTTAATAAGTGCCTCCTAGGAAGTTTTTGATTTGCTTCTTTTATTAAGGTACCTTATATCATTAGTTTAAGATCGTTTTAATTTCAACAAGTTAAAATTGACCTAAGAGTTTCAGATTGATACTAGTCCTTGTATCATATAATTTAGGTAGATACTCTTTGGGTCTGTATTCTGTATGATACGGGTGATTTTAGATTTACTAGAATTAGTTGTTTGCCAGCAAAATTATTTTATTTTATTTTATGAGGGGATCCTGTACCTAGTAGTAATAACAAACATCTCTTTGAGTTGTTTTTCGATGATTATGTTTCGGATTTTAGATCTTGAGGAGAGTTTTGTTTGCATACTCCTTGGCTAATTACTTTTGCGTCAAAACAAACACTGCCTCATTTCCTCTACTCTCCATAGTACATATATACTTCTTATTTTTAGATACCTACTTTTATACTTGCACTACTGTACTACCTACTGCTAGTCTACAAAATTAGCTTTTATACTGGGCATAGACTTTGTATTCTCACTATTTGTGTTGTAAGAATAGAGCTCTTGATTTATTTTAAACTTTTATTTGTTTGTGTTTATTAATACGTATCTTTGATGATCAAAGCGTCAGAAATATTCAACCTACTATATACCCTTTCAAGTACCTATTTATTATGTGCCTACAAAGTCGTATAAATACTTTCGTTTAAATCTTTTCTGTACAATATTGATTCGTACGTATCAATCTCAATTCTTAAATTATACTGTTAAATAATTTCAAAATAAATATTCAAACAATTTTTTTGACGAATAAATTTACATATTGATATACTTATTAATTTTTTTTACACTAGGTACATACTGTCTGTCTTCTTAGGTACTAGTTTACTAGTTAAAATATTATGTATTAGTATGTATGTACGTGTGTACAAAATACAAATGCGATCAATTTATCGTTTATTTTACAACAGTATAGAATGTGAATAGTATTATTTTGCATTGATTGCGAATTTTCTAAATATTTGCATATTGGTATCCCAACACGTCGTACCTAGCCATAATATATATACATATATCAGTATTACCCATAGTACCATCATAAATATAATTTCTATTGATTGGACTAGACGCGAGCATTCATAAATTAACTCTAAATAAATGTAAATTTAAATGATCCACCTACACAGTTTAGATAAACATTACTGTACCCTACCTTACTGTAGTAGTTTAGTTAGTACTATACTACTATCAGTAGAACTAAAACACTTAACAACTATACTGTAGGTAGGTATATTATAAATATAAGTAGGTATGTTTAAATGATAAAACTTACCTTGTAGTATTTTAATTTATAATATATGGCTTGTTGTAAAGGTTGAAAGGGTGGGAATCTGAAGTGATTTTGGTTTGGCTCGCATCTTTGATATGTCTACAATATTCTTGTAGTCATTTTATTCAGTCTATTTTACTACCTAACAAACTACTATATTGATAGTACTAACGTAAGTACATAGACTTTATCTTCATTTTTTGCTACAGAGGTACAGATTGAGTTTATGAAAATTGGATAATTGAGACGAATAGAGGCTCCTTGAGAACCGAAGGCATATTTATCATCATTTAAAAAGATATTTGGAAACGCATCAATGATGATGAGTAGTTTGTATCAATTTGATAATTGATTAAGATATGAAAAAGTGTGTTTATATCTATCTGCTTATTTTTTAACCCAGAATTCAGAATCTTTTTTTATACATTTTTATACATTGTAAGTACTACTTACTGATACTTTCAACATTTTATGGCGAGGTCCACATGGACATTTTTATATTTTCATAGTAAAATCCTAAATTAATAAACACAGCTTTCAAATTGCAATAAAAATGAAATTTATATAATACCCTACTGATTTTGGTTCAAATATAATCTCATATAGCAATTTAGTATTCAGTTAAATAATAATATTTCAAAATCTACTTCTTGAATGAAATAGCTAATAACTCTCATCAAGATTTAAAATTGCTTTTTATTAAAGTGTAGGTGTTTTAATTTAGTCATTCTCCATTTTTCCCAATGATTATTCAAATGACAAAAAAAGAAAGGCTAAAACATATAATTTCCCATTCATCTTGTCCATAAATAATTAAATATTTTTTTTGTATCCGTCCGTATTTGTCATTGAGGATTTTTAATTACTTTCATTCTCTGTATAAAAAATGCTATAGATAAAAAATTATTTGATAAGAATTGTTCATAATAGTAATTGTGAAATTGAGGGTGTAACTTTTTTAACATATTTGTCTAATCTGAAAGATGTGATTCTTTTTCAAAAGAATTAAATAGGAGAAAAAAGGGTAGAGTACACTTTTAGCACACCACCACAAGAACAAGAACAAGCATATAAACAAAAGTTATTCACTGTTTGTCGAGTAAATTTTTTTTATCGAAATGGGCCATGGGTGTACGTAAAACGTACACGTACGTGAGGTAAGGCGGCGGCGATAGATTTTTTTTTGTAATTTTTTTGTCTGATTCCGAAAGAGTTGAGTCTTTTCTTTCATCGGCGGTAAAAAAGGCTCAACTTCTCTTGTTTTTTGAGCGATGGAAATGGAAATGAAATGTAGGAAATCATATACATATTGTACCAAAGTATATCTATACATTTTATCTGTAAGTACCTATATATACATATGTAAGACCATACTATAATATTACTATATTTGTATATAAGTAAGAATCAGATCGAGTTGAATTTGAACAAGACAGTAGTGTGTCATAAATAATATCTGTAGAGAAGATCAAAAAATCATAAGAATATTTTAGCAAAAAAGCAGTCAACCATATACAAAAACTCTGTTCTCCTTGGATAAAACTAAAACTATGGCCCTTGTCTACAGTAGACTACTGCTATGCACTACTGTCTGTTCAAAGTTTCTTTTTTTTCTTAAAACAAATCCATTTGGCCAAAAAAATCACTCGAATGAATAGAATATTATCTTGAGTGCTTACTATGTATACTACTGTACAACTATGGTACTATATTTGTTACACAAAATACAGGGTATTTTAAAAACTTTTATTTCTACGGTCTTTTCTCTATCAGTAAACACATACCTTTTATATAGTAAGCTATGTATACTGTATAGAATTTAAGAATAACATGTATTTATTATATTTTTGAGCATTTTAAGGTATGCATGTATTATGAATAGGTATTAAATCTTATGGTAATCTCAGGAGAGCTAGGATTCATTGAAAGCTTTAAAATATTATTACTGTCTATCTATGTACTTATAGGATAGGTATATTTTAGTGTATTTTTGCATACCTTTTCATATTTATTGCCCAACTCCTCCGCGTTTAGAACAAAAAAACATTATTTCTCCCTTTTGGTTCCAAACCATTGAGAAGGGCATCTGCAGAAATGTGTAAAAAATGCTTTCTCTCGTTTTTAACTTTTGACTTGCCTACTTAACCGATATCTACTATGTGTACTATTAGCTAGGTAGGTATTACTATGTAGGTACTAGTACAAAGAGAAATGAGCCCAAATTCATAGTCAAATAAATATTAGATATACCTTAGGTATTCTTAAACATTTTGTTTTAAAAATACTCGTATTATTTATACTTACCTACGGAGGTCTCGTACATTTGTCTTTATTTTTGAATATTTCACAAGACAAATGGACAGAAGGAAAAATAAATGTACCTTACTATAATAGTAGTATTTCTAGTGTACTATATACCTATTTATACGAAAAATCTTTCAAAGTCAATATTGTATATTTTAAGTTTTAAGATATCCTCAGTCATAATAGGGTAGGGTACCTATTGAAATAAGTAACTGAATTGGTAGGTTTATTTTATGCAAATATGTACTTTTTTTACCTTAGTTTTTCTTTTCTTAGGATTTGAATCTACTTTTTGTACTCCATTATCAGGTTTTTAATAAAATCCTAACTAATGCTACTCTTTATATTCTCTTTGAGTTTGAGTATAGAAAAAGTCAATTCACTTTATTTCTATTTTTTTTTTTCTCTTTTTGTGAAGTTTATTCTGTGCATTAAGAGGGTAAATAGAAATAGAAATAATGTGTAGAGAAAAAGTTTTATTTTTAAATTAAACTTTAAATTTAAAGATTTTGACAAAGTTGGAAGAATACAGTACTCGTATATGTAAGACTGTTGTTGACAACTATAAATGAATTTTATATGAGTGGTAAAGTAAGTAGTAGATTAAATATTTTTGCATACAGATATGTAGGTAACTTTACAGTCTACAGTATCTATATTTATTTACATACTAACCTTTTCCTAATGTAATGAATTTTGTATTATTTGGCCGCTATTTACTATTTACACTTTTTAACTCAGTTTTTTTCTTGTAATTCTCAAAAATGTAGAGAAATATCCCTCTCTCGAAAATGTTTTCAAAACTCGGAGATTCCATGCCCTTATTACAAATTATAATCCTTTACTGTCTCTTTCCAGCTCTTGTCTTAATCAATCACTTACGACAGAACAAATTCATCTAATTCTTTGGATATTATTACTTATTTATGTCTAGAATGTACAGCCACTACTGCTATACAGATATAGTAGTATGAGCCTGCTTATTATGTATGATGATCATCTTTTCTACTTCTACTTCAAAGATAATCAACTAACTAATGCATACTGCATACATACGAGTACATACATAATCTATCATACTAATAAATGAGAAAGATGTGTACAATACAAAATCGATTTGATATTTTCATGTACCTACATAATTTAGTAGTAATCCTAAGTGTGTCATTTAAATTAAGACATTTTTGCATTTTTGCTTTATTTATTTAACTTTAGGCAGTTAATTAGGTACGTATAGGTTGGTAGGGTTTTATTTTAACTAACTCTAAGAATAAGTACGTTTCTATAAAATATCTATAAAAATAAATCTAGTCTAATTTTGTTCTTTGATGACAAAAAAGCCTACTAATACACCATAGTACTTACAGATAGGATTAGTAAATAGTAGCAAATAAAAGGGTATAAAGAACGGGTTTCCGTGAATATAGACTTTTGTTATTTTAGTTGGCTTTTATTTGTTTTAGTCTCCGCCTTCAGATTGTTTTATAGAGCTGATAATGACGAAGGGAAGTCTGAAGCTGTAAAGTAGCGAAACTAATCCGGATCAGTTCTGGTCCTGGCCTTGGCTCTATTATATGATTGTATAATAAGTACGATCCGTTCTCTGTTTTTTAGATTTCAAGATCGAGTCACACTCATTCTCAATTTCAACAAAAAATAGCAAAAAAGAGTTTTTTGTTGTTTGCATTTGCGGTTTTTTCTATAGTTCGAGTTACAAGTAATGGTACCTTAACCTCTAAACTTAATTTTTCCAGCATTTTCACTCAAATAAAGCTGATTAATTACCTAGTATCTTTAAACTTTGATCTTTGAAGTCATTTAAAATCAAACTTTATCAAAATTCTAGAGGTCAAATAGAAAAATTGCATTTTGTACAATACAAACTACGAATAAAAGATTGAATTTTTAAAAAATCTAACTGAAATTCTTGAGCAATTCAACTGATTTTTTGATTATTTTGTTCTAAAAGTAACTGTAAGGGTATGATTACTTGTTCGAGGCCTGGTTTGAGGCAAGTAATCGGAGATGACATCCCCCCCTGGGATGAGAATGAAAGATAAGATTTAGATTTAAGGAAAAAGTTGGGCAAATACTTTATAGTACATAGTACAATAAGACAAGTAAAAAAGAGAATAGGTTGAAGTTTTTTTAGGCTTGTTTCAGAAGAAAGGGAGAGAAGAAGAATCAGAGTGTCACTTGTGAGTGAATCTGTTTCCATCAAAAGTCTCTCAGAGATCCTCAAGGGAGCCTCCAATAACACCGGTCTTAAATTATTACTATGCCTTTTTTGGATTCATCCGATTCTCTCGATCGATTTACATCATCATTATCTACATATATAAGCATAGACAAATATACCTACCTTACCTACTACTCCTTATTAGAATCCATTCGACTAGATTATCCTACTTTATTTCACTCATGATGTGAGTATACAATTTTAGACTTTAGTTTTTAGGGTAGATCGCTTTATTCCAATTTCATTTTTTTTTCTATCTTCTCTCTAAACAACTAACTATTTCCCTCTTGAATACTTATACTTAATATTCTCAATTCTCAACTTGCAATATATTTCATATGCAAAGGATAAGGTCTCAATAGCCTATCTTGTATTTTGGCTATTGAACATAATCAATATTCAATGATTCTCATTTATTTAAGTGTTACTTATATGCTAGTATACGAGTAGTAGCACCTATCTGTAGTTGTATTTGGCAGATATTGGCAGATTCTTTTTAAACTATTTCTTTTTTTAATGTCATCAATATTTCACTGGATGATCGAGCTAAATCATACGTTTTGACATGCATTCATTCCCATGTTGCAAATTTCTTTTTGACAAGCACCACACACGAGTTTGAATACAAATTTAATTTGACACTATCATTAAGTACACTTCATACTACTCCTTTTATAAACATAGGTATGATATTTTTATACTACTATGATATGATAAGAGTAATAATTTATTTATAGTCTGTTTACGAGTACTGCTGGTCTCGAAAAGCCTCTAACGAGTCTTACCTGGATTTTTACCTTTCTCACTTCCTTATCAATTCACAACTAAACTCATAGATGATGCTTCGGATTTAAAAGCACCCTCAAAGTTCAAAGTACCCTTTTTAAATGCTTAGGTCCCTGCACTGTACTTACTGTCCTAATATGTATGTACAAGTATACCCTTCTACCATAAATCACTTGTACGTTGACTAATGGTTTTATTATTTGGTTTTTTTGTTGATTAAATTCGAATTATGACTTGTGCAAATATGATTACATGTATAGGGCACAAAAGTAATAAAACTGGAACAAGTTTGTGTAAATAAGCAAGGGAATATACCTATCTACATGAGATACATATAAGTAGGTAGGTAGATATGCATATAGAAAAAAGTTTTTATTTGAATTTGATTTAAAGCTCGGTAGAAAGAGAAAGATGAACAGTGATGATAGTTTAATGAATATAAATCTATTTAATAATACTCGGTTGTATTTTTTTTGCCTCTGCCTCTGGCTGGGCCCGTGTTCTTTGCCAATTTTCCTGGTGGTAAGTGACAAGTGTGTGTTTTCGAGGACTTGTAGGATTTCCGCTTAAAATAATCCTTTATGTTGATTCCATCATATGAATTTCTCTCTTTTTCTTTCAGTCCCACTCAAATTAACTTATTATTAACAACATACTAGGTAGTACTAGTACTTCTAACTCAGAAAGTAGAAAAAAATGGGGAAAAAAGTGAGAAAAATAAGCATTATCTGAATCTGTATCTGATTCTATAAGTGTATCAGTATCATTATAGTGGGTCTGAGTCAGCAGCATTAAGAACCAAGTCGCCATGAGTGAATGAGAGAGAAGACGTCAGAAGAAATTTAATTTATTTCTTCTTATTCTGCAACTTCGAGATAAATAAAATAAAAAAAGCCCGTTTTTAAATCCTCCTCGAGCCATTATATTACCATATAGTTATATTATTGATACTACTATTCGTAGTACCTATTTATATAAACTAATCAAAATCAAAATCAAAGATCATGTTCTAAATGTATTATTAGATAGGCCACGATCAAGATTCGCAAGATATCGAGAATTGAGAGTAAACTATTATCTATCTTGTGCTCTATACTACTGATACTGACACTATTACAGTGATACTATTACTACGAATATTTCATTTTACTACGCTTTTGCGAAAAAATAATGGTGATAGACATGTATGTGGACATGGACATGGTCTGTGGTTTTTCCGGGTGAGATAGTCTCCCACTTTTTTCACTTGATTTCTCACAAAAAACGGGAGAAAAGACAAGAGGCGTATGATTTCCAACTTATCCTTATGGTTTGTAAAAATACCAGCACTATTCTGTAGTACTTACAATATATTAGTTATGGACTCTTATTGGTTGCGAAGTGTGAAGTGCGAAATGAAAAGGCCAAAGTACATAACAAAGGTGAGGAGTCGACTCTTTTAAGTCTATCACAAAGACTTGTACTTTTGACTTTTTTCAAATTTTTAAATTCTTCAAACACTCTTAAATACCACAAGGATAGAAGTTAAATGTATTTGTATCTTTATTAGTATAAGTATAATGTAAAGACAATGAGTAGTTGAAAGTTGACAAAATGAGGAATTCTTTGAAATCCGAAATGTCTTTTTTCTCACCCGCCGCCTTGTTTCGTCTCGCTTACTCAAGCGAAGCACGACCTCTCAGCCGCATGTCATCAGAATCAGAATAGAATACACTAAAAATGCCTATACTATCTTTAGATGTAGTGTACTCTACTTTATACAAATTATACTAGTACAAGTACCTATGTATACTTTATTTTATTAAAATTAATTCTGTCTATCGTTTGCTTCTTAATTCTAAACTTGCTTTGATTTTCATTCTCCCCAGAGATCCAAAGTCCAAAAGAAAAGGAGAGAAAGAATGCTCACAAATTACCCTTTGACTTTCTACTGAATTTTTTCGGGTAGAACAAAGGCCTCATACTGATCTTGCAGACAGACTCCTCACATTCTTCCTTGACTCTTCAAATCTCTCCTGTTTGTATTCATTCTCTACACATCTTTTTCTTGAATTCCTCTTGGGAAAGCCTTTAAAAGATTTGCCTTTATCAGTATAATAATACATATGTAAGTACAGTATAGAGTAAATAGTCTTTAGGAACGTAGAGGACTTTGTCGCATTTCATTATTCTTTCCATGTTGGTTGAGTGGACAAATCCGAGAGATTTTCTAACTCACTTTTTTGAACTTCACGACTTACTCATTGGTAAAGTACCCTAGTACTACTATACTTACTATTACTACATATTATGTATATACTTATATATGACGACTATTTCTCTTATGGACTTTCAGTCTCAAGGGACACTTACAATCCTATTGCCCTGATCTGCTTTCCAGCACACTGACCATCATATTCTGTATGTATCAGTACATTTACTTGTATACTGTCTGGATAAAATATACTCAATCTTCACATCCTTAGAAGATAATGTATTTCTCTTCGACTTTGGCAAAGTCCAAAGTCAGCCAATTTTTGCTCCTTCTCTTCTCATACCATAGCTGTTTGTAGTTTTTAGTACTAGTAGTACATTAGAATCCCTTTGAAAAGCGAATCTTGGACAAATACTTTCTTTTCTCTTTTTTTTGATCTTTTCTTGTGGTTTGTCAACCACAAAAAATCATAAAAGAATTTTTATTTTGTGGGCAGAGAGAAATATTTTTATTGAAGTCATTTCATATTTATATTTACACAAAAAAGCAAGCAAGCAAGTAGATCTTGGAATTCTTGGATTCAGTCAATTTCTCAAGCTTTATTATTCTCTTTAATATGGTACCAATACAAGCCTTCCACTTTCGACAAATACCTACACTTATACATTATGTATTTATATTATATTATAAATGTACATCTAATCGTAAGGATAAGCTTGTATTTTCAAACAAACAAATTTTATTTGATGTTCCTATGCTTAAAATTACAGAACTCAATTTCGAAAATTTATTCTATTCGATTAGGAATATAAAAGAGAGCTTTATTTCTTCAGGTTTGGGGGTTTTCTCTCACAGTCACAGTATGTTGAGCTATACATATACTAGTGTTACTTATATAAGTAGTAGGGTATTATTACAAGTACGTAGTTTACTTATTTTTAGCAAAAATGTGCCCTTGTAATTTTAATGAGTTTGAGCCCAATTAGCTTTTATTACGAGAACTATAAAAGTACTGATAGTTTGATATTTTCCGTCCGACCCAACCCATTTTATACAAGTGTAAAAGGATAATTCTCTTTTTTTATGATATTATTTTATATTAGGGTTTTGTGCTAAAAATGTAAGATACTTATTTTTTTAATGAGAGAAAATGAAATGGTAAAAGAAAGAGGAGTGAGTCGTGGGAAGAAAGCACTCAACTTATAAGTATCTTACTATCAAGTAGTATTTGTACTAACTAGCTACACAGGGTATATAGTCTTCATTTACTTATATGAACATTAAAGGAATTAGCGAGAAAAGCAACCAAGTTTGTGGTTTAATATGCTTTTATGTTCCAAATCATATCTGCCTCTACTTATAATATGGGAAAATATTACGCTTTCATTTTATCTTTAGTGGAAATTATAATCGGATTTGGAATTAAAGTCAAAGTTCATTTCTCCTTTATACAGTAGTAGGTAAAACTGTACGGTTCTATGAAATTGAACTATCCAAATGAAAATTATGCCGCTTTTCTCATTCATTCTCATGTATGTAAGTACTACGTATTTTAATTAAAAATGGTTTGTTCATTAGCTAAAACCCGAGATTTGAAATTTCTAATACATTTACATAATACATTTAATAAATCTCAAATATTAGGGCAAAAATAAGGTAGGTACTTACAGAATAACATTTATATATATGTACATACAGTATATTTAAGATCAAATTTTTCTGATTCTCTTGTCACTTTATTATGTACTTTTGTTTCTTTATATTTAAATTCTATATAAAAATTTGCCAAGATGAACTATGAGTACAGTTATAACTACATAGTAGATTATATAGGTAGGTAGGTTTGGATAGTAGGTAAGAAAACAGAAGAGTTTGTTATTCTGTTATAATCATTATTCAAATCATTGTGTGGATTCTGTTTTTGTTCTGTGGCACTATTACTACTCCGTATAGTAGATTATATGAGTAGTACATTCAGTATTAATTGCTAGTGTATGGTGCAACAAGGCTGAAGACAAGAGACAAGGGGTGGGTGATATAGGAGTAATAGTGTTTGACTTGGCTGTGTTGTAAAAATAAGTTATTTTCTACAACAAGGGTAGATCCTGAGTTTTGAGCCTTGAATGAAAAAAGATTTAATGTCTTGGAAAATACACACAAGATTATACTTGTACTTTTGTAGTAGTAGGTACTTACAAAAGCAATACCTTACTTAACTGGTAAGTGCGGAGATAAAGAATGGCTTCTGTGACCCAAGAAAAAAGAAGCATGGAACAATGAACTGATGATTAGTATATCCTCAAATACCCCATTTGACAAATGTGCTCTGCGAAAACTCTGGGGTTAAAAACCAAACCAAACAGTCACATTTCTTACCATCAACATACATTGAATAACCAACATATTTTTCAAAATACTTTTCAAAATTTTTAGGGTTTATAAATGCCTATTTGTAAAGAATATTTTTTTTAAAATATATAATATTCAGAAAAAATTGCCTTAGAAGAGTTATGAAAAGGATCAACAATAAGTGGACAAAATGACTGTTTTCTCCTTGATGGTCACGACAACGAATCAAGAATCCTTCTAGTATCTGTATAATATGGTTTCAAGTTTAAGTTGAATACATCTAGTTCAAAGATTTACTTTGAAAGTTAAGAAAACCATAGGTTTTAAGAGGTAGCTAGAATAACGAGACTTTTTAAGAGTAATCAATCCTCGAGGAAAAATATTGATGGCGGCCGCCTCACTTTTTTTCGGAGGTATTTCCACATTTCTTCATCCCCTTTGTACTTGATGTATGGGAAGTTGTATACATTATATACTACTACAAGGAGCGAGATAGAGGAACTTCCGTTTGGCATTTTATTTTTTATTTTTTTATTTGGCATTGGGTGTATTGCACATTTGTACTGAACAACTACTACTGTAGTGTAGAAATTCAATTTTGAATATGGATGAGATGTCATATTTTATGAAGGGATCGGAATTCATCGATATATCTCAATGTGTACTGATATAATCCTGTATAAGGTATTATTTAGAGAAGAATTCCCAGCTCAGCCACTTCCTATGCGGATTTTTCGACTTCTCTTTTGGATAAATCATCTCGTTTGAACTCAAATGTATCAGTAAGTAGTATTTAGAAGAAGGCAAAAAGTCAATGAAAAAATAAACTGTAAACTGTACCTACTCGATACTATCTGTACCTATACTTTAGTACACACTTGAATAGTTCAGCGAGGGTTTTTTTTTATTTCAAAAAGAATTTGCAAGATCTCTCCAAGGGAGTAGGGTACATTATAATTTAAGTTAGAAAAGACAAATAATTTATGGTTGTCCTGAGTTCTCTACTACTTACACATACTTCGAATAATACTTACAAATATGCACACACTACACATGTATAGCAAGTATTCTCGTAGGTAGATTTGATTTTAATTTCAAATAATTCTCAAAATTTTAATTCTCTTAAACTGTCATATATAATGCAAAATGCAAAATAATTATGTACGAGTACCTATTTCTGCTATTTCTACTAGTAATTATCAAATCTAAATTGCAAAGAGATAGATAGGTACGGATATAAAATAACTTTAATTTAATAGTATTTATACAAAGGATATTATAAATGATATTATTACTTGAGCACATAACATTTGTTTTATACATACCTACATGTTATTCTATGAGTATGTAATTCTTCTTTGAACCCTTCGACTAATTCCAATGTATATCTTTTCTTGTTTATTTGATTTGGAATTTTGTATTTAGACTTTAGATTGAGTATCTACCTACTGCCTACTAGTATATTATTCATACTTCATACATAACATAGCCGACTCAAAGAGGATATTTGGTTTTATTTATTTCACATATACACATTTGTTAAGTAAATACTTAAATTTCTCCTCTACTGTACTCCAAAGTCTCAGTTTCAATTCTCAATACGATATTAAACGATGGCTAAAATTGAATCCTTTTCTCTTATTCATCCATGGACCATAGTACTATTGGTAGTAGTAGAAACACAGAGATTTTGGATTAAAAGGACAGAGAATTCTGAAGATTTTCAACCATTTTATCGTTTAAAATAATTTAAATTTGAATAGGGTACAAATAGGCTTTATCTACTTGGAATAAATTATTTTGATCGGATGATTGGGCAGCATAATTTAAGTATAGGTTTAAAAAGAACTATTGGGGCGTATAGAGAATTTGTCTCTGTTCATGTTTATAGGGCTTGTAATTTACATACGATTTTACTACTATCAGTATTATAAGTATCAGTAGATACATTAAATTAGTTGGCTCTTTGACAATGAGAATTGGTTATTACATGGATACTTATACTATACTTATATGTTTCTAGCTATTACAAATATTCCAGATAGTAGGACATAAGCATAAGTCTTTATGTTTTTGGGTGCACAAAAGTCTCTATCAAAATCCAAAGAAAGAGAGTATTTAGTATTTAGCAGGGCAGGGGAGGAAATAATAAAAAGATTCATTTTCAGTTTCCCATTAGCATTAGCCTGTGGACAATACAACAATAGGGACAAATATATGCTCATATATTTATTGGCATTGGCATATGTATGGTAGGGTACTATATGCTTAGATATGTAGTCATGTAATGACTGTGAAATGAAAAGCCTTCCGAATCTCATTCAAAAAATCTTTCATCTATCTGTACTTCCATTATATCGAGAGTAAATTAGAAATCCACTTGAAAAATCTCTGATGATTATCAAAGAAAAAATATTTTTGAGTGGACATCCAATTTTACTTTATAATATTTATTGCCATACTACTAGTTAATACAAATATTAATCAGACATTACAAAAGGAAAGATTTTGTACGTAGGATCAATTTTGGACCCATTTTAATTTCAGAAAAGAATGAAATTGATGGCTCAATTAATCTCAAAATACTAGTATTAATGGTAAGAGATATATGTAGGGTACTTAGCTTCAATTTATAAGTAGGTAGTTATCTACATTTTGGAACATGACAGTTAGCTATTGCTAGTTGGTAGGTTAGGTACTAACTACATAGTTATAAAGTAATTATTGCAAAAACGATTACATATGTATGTACTAGTAGGACCTACGAGGATAAATTGGTAAATTATTGAATGGCATTAGATGTGATGTTTCGTTCAAGCTTTATGGGAAGTATGCGTTGATTGAATTTTGATGTATTTAGCTTTTGGTGAATTTTATTGAGGTTGTGCTGCTATACTAATAATATCTACGTACAGTACAGTATGATGAGATGAATAAGACAAAATCTAGTTTTGCGACAGATGTAGGCAATTTTTATTGGCCTATGACCAAAAGCAAAAGTAAATGAGAATTATAAAAAAGGATTATTTGTATTTAGAGTTACGAGTATGAGTACCCTATATAGTGATCATAGTCGCTACCTATAGGGTATATTATAAAATTATGTTAGTAATACTACTACTTAAATATCTAGTAGTAGTTTAAGGGGAAATATACGTATTGTATATGTATAATGTTTTTTGAGATTATTGAGTAAGAAGGCAATTGTAGTATAAATGTCATCACCTCACATTTGTTCTATTATGGTGGTGAGGGAACAAGTTGGTCTTCGTTACTTGGTTTGGTTTTTTTCTATTAGATAAGTACCTATATGAGGTTTTACTAGTCTTTCTCCAGTTGAAGTTGAGCCTGGATTCTGAATTCTGAAATCTTAAAAGAACCAAAAATCTCAACTATGCTATGCTTACACCTATATTAATATTGTAGGTGAAGTAGAAGTCCTGGTACTATAATATGTATGTAGATAAGATTGTGTAAAAGCCTTGTTTCTCTGATTTCTTTCTCTGTCGTCAGTCAGCAAGAATCGTTTTTCTCGGGTCATGAATGTCAACATTTGTGTATGTGAACACTAGAACTACGGAAATTTCCCCGTCCGCTCTTTTATTACACTCAAAATCCTACAGCTAAGCTACATACTGATACACCAAACTCTTTTCTTTGGCAACTTTGCCTTCTTCGTAGTACAACTAGTATATCAAATAATATGCATACAATATACCTTAGACATTTGCCTTTTGGGTTAATTTTTCTCCTATTTTATCAGAGAAACAGAGAAGAATGCAAATTCTTCTACGAGTATTGATTTTAAATATTATTTTTATTATAGATGCCTAAATACTAGGGTACGTATGTACATATACTGTACTAGGTTAGGTGTGTAAACTTTTTTTTTAAATAATCTCTTTAGTTTTAGTCAAAAACACTAAAATTCTTTGAACAAATAGACGTTATAGCTCTTTGAAGGTAAATTAGTTGATATCTACCTTATCCTTACCATATCCTTATTATTTGTAATACTGATAGTTACGACTTTTCTCTGGATCTGTTCGGTATCCGCTAATAAAAAGCGTACATTTTGCAAATGCAAATATTGCGGCTTTATTACCCATAAGTTATTTTACTAGAGATATTCAACTAATACAAATGCCGACTAGTAATTTTAAAGTTGTAAAATATTTCGAAAAGATTTTAAAAGAAAATTATCTACAAGAAAAATTATTAAAAAGTTAAACATATATCTGCATATTGTAGGGTACTGTACCTATAAAATATCTCTATTTGTTTGCTTGTAGGTACATAGTACCTAGCACAGTACATAGCACTAACTTGTAACACAAGTTACAAGGGTTGTACAAGTAAGAATATTTCTAAGAAAAAAAAATAAGCAAGGATACGTAATTTTGAATTTTGCAAATTATTACCATTATTTTATTCAAATTTTTCTTTACCCATAGAATACATCGGCAAATGCTAAGGCTCAGCGAGAATCGTCGGACAATTATCGCCACCATCACCATCATGATGGTCAAAGTCATTCGCCGAATGCGCAAAAATTGGAATTTAGCCCCGGGAGCAGCCAACAACGTCCAGTCGAGCATCAAAATCATCATCATGGATCGAACAACAACAACAATTCTTCAAAGGTGAGTTGGACACTATACATATGATAATTTTTAAAATGAAAACAGTACAAGCGTTAATCGTATCTGCCAACATTTTTTTACTTTTACTTACGTAAATAAGTACTAGTCAAGTTTAAGGGTAAATATATACGAAAAATTAAATAATTTTTCTTTATAGCAGAATGGTTGCAAAAGTTCAATTCCATCACCAGTCCAGTCATTTATGCCTCCATCAGCAGCAGCAATGCAGGCTATGGCGGGTCAAAATTTTGTTCTTTTCCCGTTCTTGGACCAACTTCATCATGCGTCCGCCGGACAATTCCCGATGCAACCCTTCCTTCAGAAAAATAATGTAAGTCACAGCTGCAAGTCAATAAGACCAAGAACAAATTGTAGATCTCACATTGTACCTACTTATTTTAAGACGATAACACTCGAAAAATATTACAAAGTAGGGTACACGTATCAGTATTTCTCAACCACATTTTGTCTCAAGTATTTCTACCACTTGTTTTTCTTTACACATTATTGTGCGACTAAAGATAAAAGTACTTTGTATTTCATAATCTCAAGTACAATTTTTTGAATTTCTCAATACTGTTTCCAAGTATGTACCGATACTTCTAGCACTTACTTACATATGTATGTATGTTATGTATTCGAGAAAAGAGATAATGAAAAGATATTTCATCAGGTCATAAAAGTTACAAGTTATAATCTAAATGGATACCATTTGTTTGACCTTAGCATTTGATGTCACCATTGCAATCTTGGCCAGGACTTCCGGCTCCGCACAGGATTCCTCAACAGCCACAGGCTTCTCCTCCTGTAACACCCTCATCAGATCGTGAGTCGGGAGATGGTCCTCTCAATCTTTCGAAACCAAAAGGTGCTGGTGGACATCACAATCGAAATAACCATCACAATGTGCAGAATATGAACGGAAGTAACGAGAATAGATCTCCACAAAATTCTGCTCACTCGAACCCTGATGGTAGCTCAAGAAATGCTGTCCCTCCTGGACTCGTTCTTCCACCAACTTTTATGCCATTTTTACCATCAACTTTTCCATTAGGAACTGGTACGATCCATATTTTTCTTTATCACTTATGAAGTTCATACAATTAAAATTTTTGTTTACATGCATTTAAGGAGGTGGTGGCAAAGATCCGTTTTCATTCTCACCCAACCTTCCGCCTACATCTATGGCTGGAAGCAAGTATTCGATCAATTCGATGTATAATGGAAATGGGGCTGAAGAGGACAGTATGACTTCACCACCCAGTAGAAATAATAGCAAAGATGAAGGTGATTTTATAACATCATGTCAGCAAAGTGAGCTTAACCTTACTTTCTCAAATCAAAATACATGATACCTTTCCTATTCCTACCTACGAGTACATATTTTTTAAAAACTCATATTAACTGAATCTTTTAGGCGCAAAGATAATAAGGCAACAAAAACGAGAGACTGATGGGAATAAACCGCATATCAAACGCCCTATGAATGCCTTCATGGTTTGGGCTAAGGATGAACGAAGGAAAATCCTAAAGGCTTGTCCAGATATGCATAATTCAAACATATCCAAAATTCTTGGTAAGATAACCTTCTTTGCAAAATTAATTTGCAATTAAATTATCAGTTGTAAAGAACAATAAATTTTTTTTCAGGGGCAAGATGGAAGGCAATGAGTAATGGTGAAAAGCAGCCATATTATGAGGAACAGTCAAGACTTTCCAAGTTGCACATGGAAAAGCATCCGGATTACCGTTATCGACCTCGTCCTAAGAGAACTTGCATTGTTGTAAGTATAAAAACTATTCTGGAAACTTCGAAAATATCTAGTTTCCAAAATTTAAGTATTTTAATTAATAAAAATCAACAATTATTTTGTCCTAGGATGGAAAAAAGATGCGGATTTCCGAGTACAAAATGCTGATGAGACAACGTCGTCAAGAGATGCGGTAAACTATCAATATTATTGTCTATTATTTAATCAGCTCTGAAAAGTTAAATTTTGACCTCAATTCAAAGAATATGGTAGGATACTAATGCATGTAATAATAGAGACAAAATCTAGTTTTGAGGCCCGAATTAAGCACTTAAATAGATTATGTATTAATATATTGTTTCATAAATTGCCTCATTCTAATTGAGATATTTTCTTTGTTAAATTTTAGGCAAATTTGGTGCAGAGAAGGTGGTTTAAATGCGTCTGGGAATTCGGGTGGAGATATTTCCGATTTGAGTCACTTTTTACAAGGGACTAGTGATATAAATCAATCAAGTTTAAGGTCTGTACAGCTCATTTAAATTTGGCAATGAGTGTAGCTTAAATATTCATAAATACCAGCATGAGTACAGTATTATTATTCGTACTCTACTCTACTATAAGTAGCAAACTAGAAATAATTTTGACATTAATTTTTCGATTTGAATCATTTATTTATATTTTTATTATAATTTTCGCAGGGATGACGTGAGTGAGACCAGCAGTGCTGATGGAAGTTTATTCAACGATTCGCATTCGCTCCACATGGAAATGGATAGTGAGGAAATGGCACATGGAGGATCCTCATGAAACATTTATTATTCAAAACACTCCAACAACTACCAAAATTACTGATCTTAAAAATAAGGCACATAATAATATGTATGAGTAGACAGAGAGCAGTGAATGAGATCTAATCTGACCTTATTACCTATAATCTTATGCTAATTCTAATGCTAAATAAATGTAGAAAAATCTTGTAGGAGTTTTAGATCCTTAATCCTTAGATATAAAAGTTTTAGATTCTAGTTAAGTAAGTAACTTGAAACATTTACGATTAAGATCAATTTTTTTAATCAAAAAACAGGAAATTTTTAAATATTTTAAACTAAAGCCCATTAACTACTTACTACGAGTAGATAAAAACTTTGTTGTAAATTTCAATTGTTTTAATTATTAATTCCTATTACTCCAATCTCAAGCTTAAAGTAAAGTTATAATTTTTTGAGAACTTTTAAGAAAATTTAAATTCTATACAAACAATTGATGTTTTACTACAAACTATATACATAGAAATATTGTTTTTAGTGACTTTAAAATACTAAAAATGATAATATTACAAATTATTAGTTGATTATTCAAATTTTAAATGATAATCTCATATCTCAATCTCAACCCATTTAACATTTATTATACATATAATTATTATATGAAGTATTTAGATACGTCTTTTAAATTATTTTAAACTTAATTTTGCGCAATGTTTTAATTTGGAATTTGTAATATATATATGTAGGTATTTATAAAATTAGAAGAAATTTTATAAAATTGTAATAGGATTTACCTTACTAGGTACTTACTTACAATATACGAGTAGTATAAAATTGTAAGTACGTATTGTAAGTACAATACTTATCTTATTGTTAGTAAGCATATTTGTAAATATTTAAGTATTTATAAAAAAGCAAAAAATAATTAATTATTTAATTAACTTGTAATTAGATCATGTTTTTTTTTTTTACTTAATTTAGAAACTGATCATTAGTATTTCAAATTAAATGATTTTAAGTTATTAGTAGGTAGAGTAAAGAGTAGAATATATATGTATTTGGAAATGAAATACATACAAGTACATATTGTCTGTGATTTCATAAAAAAATTAGCAGATATGGTTACACAAGCATGCAAATAGAATAGATGATCGACAGTCTAGGTAAGTATCTACAATTAATGCTAATAATAATAAGTATTCATATTCAATGTTCATACCGGTTCAATTTGATAGCATCTCCTACCTAGTTATACTAATTCAAACCTAATACAGATATATGTAAATGTAAACCTAGAGTCTTGAGTACCCTACATACTTAAGATTAGTCTATTGTAATTTCAGTAGATAATCAAATTATCTTTATTTATTAACATAAGGACTCGCCTTTAATAAACAATTTTTAGAAGATTTTTAACTAAAATCCAAACAGCGTTCTCTAGGTATTAGATAAGGGTACTGAGCACTTACTTAATTATTAATTACCCTTATACTTACGATTAGATAATGTTTTTAAATGCACCAAATATAGTAGTATAAGCTAGAATTTAAAGTACGTGATATTTTTTGATAATTTTTGAAATTGATGAAAGTTATTAATTTATCAATGGAAAATGGAAAACAATCCAAATACAGATATAATAAAATTTTATAGAGGAAGTAAAGCTAATCTTAAGTTGTTAGATTAGTCAGTAAAAATTATTTAAAATTCACTATTCAAAAAGTATACAGTAATTTTGATCTAAATACATTTTATCATATTTACGAAATTACAACTATCTAAATCTAAATACATTTATGTCAATACATATTAGCAAAATAATTAAATACCTTACTTGCTTTTCTTTGGTAGATATATCTGTAGTAGATATCCAATTAATTAATTTTGACTCTTTGAATCATTGAAATTTTGTAACATTTTTGTAAAAATTGTAGGTGTTTTTAACAGACAAAGTGTTACACATGCCCTATTGAAGCAAATTATTTGTCAAATAATTAATAATTAAGATTAGTCTCAACTTAACCCGGGTTAAAAATGATGGGTAGGTTTATAGTCACCACAGTCTGATGTAAGTGATCTAGATAAAAATTGAATCGTAATAAACATTTTAATAATTTTGTTAGCATTTTTCAACAAATTATTTGCAATTGTTTTCTTCGAAACATGTAAAAGTTTTAAATTTATTTAAGTTAGCTAATAATATTATAAAGATTAACTTTTTAAAAAATGTGCTTGCAAAATAATCTATTTAGAATAGAAGTATAGAAAATCAAACTAAACCCCTAAGCAAGCTCATTCCAACTTGTTAAAATCAGGTAATTGTACATTATTTATTGTTATAAAATGTGTGTTTTGCAGAATAGTAATTAATTGTAAATAATCATAGGTATATCATTAACCTTAAATTATTTACTAATTTAATTACGTAAAATCGTAAAATTTTAGGAGATACCATTGTTGAGGTATATACTTATTAATGCCTCAAAATGTGCATAAAAAATATATTTGTAAAATTTATACTACACGATTAAAATAGTGATTTATATATTTACAAAATAAGCCAAATATTTCCAGACATGTTAGATGTAAAAAAAATTAATTAATTAATTACTATACAAAGTAAAAATATTTAGCCACACCAAACTTTCTAATGTATAAGTTATTGTATACTATCTATATTATAATTATACAAATATTATTAATTATTATAGGTATAAAATATTAAAATTAATAAATATTGCTTATTTACTCGTATTTAGTAGTAGTGTGTGTATTTATAATAATTTATAAATGAGGATTGTGTAATGTTTTTTACATGTATTTGTTTGATGGATGTTTGTACATAAAAAATAAGTAAATGAATCAAAAGTACACTTTTAGCTAAAGTTTTTTTGGAATAGAGGTGCGCTATTTATATTATAATAAATTTCTAATTATATATAATTAGAAAACCATAATTAGATACATAAATATTATGTAAAAAAAAATATTTTAATAATAGAAATGCTAGAAAAATTTTCTTCGTGTTGCTTACCTAATTTATTTATATTTGGAAATTTTTTTTCTAAATTAGAATAATTTAAATGTAAAGTTATGCAAAATAAGGACTTTCAATATTTCGTGAATTTTGTTTTTATCAATAATTAAAAAATTATAATAATATTACATTTGGTATCATAGAATTTTAAAAATATTAAAGCAAAAAGTTAAGAAATTAATTGTTAAAAGTGAATAACAAGTTAAAAATTGCAGCTAATTAGAATAGGATATAGTAATTAAAATAAATAAGTATCTGTAGTTAATATACTTAATGTCTAATCGTAATTGAAGTTTAATATTAATGATTGAGATTGAGGTATTCAAGTAAATAGTTATATTTGTATTAAGCATAATTATAATTGAGATAAAAACCCGTTGATTACAATTATGTAAAGTAATTTTTTAAAATAAGCAAATTTAGAAATGTGTAACCAATAATTAAGTATTTATAAGTAAGTAATAGTTACTACATATGATAGGTACTTACTACTTTATTACTAGTATAAAGAGATAATGTATGTATCTATTAGGTAAGTACAATAATTAAGCATTATATTATAAGTGTAGTGTAGTCAATTATTTAATATTATGTATGATGTTATCATTAGTTTTAGTTATTAAAGTTTGTTAGTATGTATGTGAATAAATTCACAAATTAAGCCGATCATTTAAAAATTGGTTCGTTTAATTTTGAATAAATCCATAAATAAACTTATCAAAAAAAAATATTAAAGGTAATCTTGACCACTTTGACATACCTTAGCATTAAACATTTTTAAGCATTTTTATTTTGCATACTTGTAATTTTGAGTAGAGTAGGCATATGTACCCTACCTATACTTAAGTAAAAGAACTCATTTAAATTTAAATCTCAAAACTCAAAGTCATAAAACTTAAAATATATTTAAAAATATTTTAAAAATTGAGCTATCAAAGACAAACGTCTTCGAGTTGGCTCTGCAAATATATATAAGGTCAAAGTAATCAATATCAAAGTATACAGTCAAAGTATCTATACTAGGGAATAGTAGATAGTAAGTAGGGTACTATATAATTTAATTTGAGCCAAATTTCCCAAAATACTCGTAGTTATTAAAACAGTCGACTGTCTTTTTAAAAATAGTTTTAGGCAGGATATGTTTAAAACTCTAATTTAGTAATTTTAAGAATAAGAGTCGATTTAAATTAAAAACTTATTAACCTAAAAAAGTAGAATTCTGTCAACAGAAATAGGGTCAAAATTAGTTCGGGTGAACCCAATAGTTCAGTGACCTGTTAAATTGACAAAAAAAGGATTTTTTTGAAAAGACATGAGAGTATCACTGCCTATTACATAAATTACATATATGTATATCACTATAAATAACAAGTATTCCTAGAACTAGATCAATATTTATACAAATTATACCATACTAATTTTAAAACCTTTTTACAATTACAATTAAATAGACCTGACCGGGTCATAATTCTCTTCCTAAATTCTAATGACACAAATCTAACAGCTTTTATTTTAAAGTAGGTATAATGTATCAAATCTGTTGCTGTTGATAGACAGCTAAAATGGTTTTTTATTTTTATAGATTTCTTTCTCTGGCACACGATACTTTTTTTCATTCACTTCTCAACTGAATGAAACCCGAACTTTACATTGAGAATTTTTTTATTCTCACTCAACTCAAAATTAATGATAAGATTCAAACAGATTCGGATAAAAGGTAAAAACTATAGTTAAGTATATAGGATAGGTACACTTATCTCGACTTGGGGTGGTTTAGGTTAGGTTTAAAGGATTGAATCAATCATATGAATGGAAATCATATGAAAGGGTTGATGCTTGTACATTACATATATGTACAAGTATGTATAAGGGACACTTTAATGGTACTCTAACTACTACTACTACTAACTAGTACACATGTATACATAAGCCCCTAAATATCTAAATAGGAAATGAATTAGAATATTTGTGTAGAAAGGTTTGATGATTTGAGAAACATAATATTAGTTGTGTGTGAGCATTAGGCCACAAGGGAGATTGATTATTAGTTTGCATTTCCTCCCATTATATTATTCTTTTTACCATCATCTACTATTAACAAAAAAGGGTTGATCCATCATACTACACAATATACGATATACAATACGACATGATTGAGGTTAAAAAATGACATTTTTCAAAAAGGATTTCATTGCTGGAGCTCGGTATAAGATAATGATCTTTCAGTTCCAATTATACTACTATGGTAGGGTACTATTAAACTATTACTATTGTATAACATACGAGTACTCATATTTTCTCAAATGACCCTCAAAAATTTATGCAGAACCCTTTTGCAAAGCAATTCAATTCAATTGTAGTTTGGTTTGGGTTTAAAATGCCATTTTCTAATTGTATAATTCATGCTGATTTCTATTTCTATTCGAAAGCGAAAGTCCTTTTCTAAAAAGATTATCATCGATAGAGATCATCCCTTTGTACTACTATATTTTATGAATATTTGCTAAATCAGTTCTTTAAACTTTAAAGTACTAGTGCCTAGTCCATAGTAGTATATTATACGGCTAGCAGTATAGTAGTAGTATACCATAGTAGAAATTTATTATTTATTCAAGATGCCAGTCCAAGATTAACTTTTCGACCCTTTTTAAATCGACAATGAATCAGAATTTGAAATCAGAATCAGTATGAGAATAAAATAAATTAAACAGCTGTGAAAGAAAAATTGAGAGAATGGGGAATGAAACGCATCATTTGGCATCTGTACCTATCATTCATACTTGAACATTTACCTTTGAATAACTCTATATATGCTTACCATTATAGTGTAGTTAGAATAATATAAGTATCAGTATACAAATTCTGATTTGAATTCTATGAGATTTAATAGCATTTTAATACCAATTTATAATTTTATTTATAAAATAACCGACTAAGGATTATCTTACTACGACTAAAATACAGGAATAGATTCATTTAATCTTTTAATTTCCCAATGGATACTTATATACTTTCACTTTTAAAACAATTTTTGAAGTTTCATAAAAGGGTAAAATTTAAAATACCAGAATTTGCCTCAAGTTATAAGGGACCTAAACCTCTGCATGAGTCTGGTATATTTATTTATACTACCTAGGTATAAATAGACACAACGCATTGGGTTTTGTGGTAAAACCGTTATAAGTAATTTTGAAATCCTCTCTAGCTCTGCTCATTTTATTTCAAAATTATCCATATGAATAGAGCAGAACCAGCCCAATAATGGTACAATAATCCCACACTCATGCATATTTAAACGTTTGACAAGTCTGTATTACATAGACAAAGCCATCAATAATAAATAATATCGATACTTGTACTACATACTTCATGTTTATTATAATAAATAGGTACATATATCAGTAGTAGTACTCCCCTACATGGGATTGGATTGGGATTGTTCAAATTTTAGAGACAATGTATAGATATAATAGTGGAAAATGACAGGAACAAAGTTTTTGCCAAATATTTTACCTTTTTGGTCTCGGTTGACCACTGCTGCCCTGTCATGTCACTTTTCCGTTGCTCTCGTCTATTCATAGTCGAGTTTGAGTGACTTTAATTCAAAGGACTAAAGTCACAACTAATTATATATGCATGTATATCCCAAAATGTAGTCCGAAAAATTGTACCTACATTTCATGTAAACCAAAAATTAGGTATTCTGGTTCTGACTTATTTTCAATTTCACGACTTACATAAAATGTCACTCAATAATCGAGTTCAATACTTAACTTACCAATAAGTACCTACAGATATTACTTATACTTATGAGTATTTTACAATAGCAGGGTAATAATAGTAGTTCGTGGTATTTCCTAGACTTGGAAACTTAATCCAAATCCAATAAGTACAGATACATACAGTATATCTGTATTTAAATCCAATCTAAGTGAAAAGGTCAGCTTTAAAAATAGCGATTTAGACGACATTATAATTTAATATGATCTGAGCTGAGCTGAGCCTGAATTTTAGAGTATTAAAAGATCTATCTGTGTCAAGCCGTGTCAAATCTCCGTGTTAATGTAAAGGTGTTGACGAATAATTATTTAAGTTGCACAAATACCTATAAGGTAGATAGTAGGTACATATTAGGGTATCACATCACAGATAGATGCACATACAAGGTAAGTATGTGCATCTGTAGGTTCTTATAGCAGTAGCAGTATTATATATTAGTAGGGGATAAAATATAAAAAAAACTTGGTCTCTTGACCCATTAGTTTGATGGTCATTCTGCTGCTCAATCCTCTTCAAAACCCGATTGATGGATTTAATCCTCATTGCATTGCATTACAAGCACAAAGGCTGACGAATCAGTCCCTTTAACAAATTTACACTAGATTCGATTACCTATCCCATCCTATCCTAACTCCATTAAGCTCGGATCATTAAATACACAAACAGTTGTAACTATTATTTAGAGTTTCAGGCCTTACCTACACCTACCTCCCAAATAGAAATACTTATATAACAATTTATCTTTCTCTAAATATTCGGAAAAGTAAAAAGGGATGTTTGAAACTTCTCATATTTGTTCAACCTTTCTATCGCTTGAAAAGTACCCTACAAACTAATAGTAGGGTACTAAAAGTGTACTACAATCTGGACTAGATTAATGGCAAAAAAACATTATCAAAGCTTTTTAATGAGCAGATTTATTTTACTAAGGTTTATATCAACAAGACCCTCAATTCGAGCACAGTAGGTAAATATTAGTAGGTACTTAAATAAATACATTAATAATCTTTTTTTTTCGAGCAGTTTAAAAGTATCCAACATATTATATACGATACAAATCCTGCTTTATTCGTTGAACAAATAAAAAGTTAAAAGTCATTTATTTGGGAACAAATTAGCCAGAAAAAAACGATTGCCGATCCTCGATTGCATTTTGATAAATGATGAGATTTTATTTTTTATAACCTATTCTGTTGATACTATTTGTACATATAAATTCAGTACTGCTACTTCTAGTAGGTACTTACTACTTTGTAAAAAATGTATTCTATTAGTAACAAAAATATTAGATATCTGACATTAACATAGGTAAGTCGTTGAAAATTTTAAGATATTTTTGTAATATGCAGTAACATATACTTAGGTATACCCCGTATGTAGGTACCTACATACATTAGAATACATTACTAATACCTATGAATCCTACTACTACAACAGTTAGTAATATTAGTAATGACTGTTTATTAAATAGTAAATACTTTATATATTATAATATTTATGTTTTGATACTACAAATTTGTTGACAAAACATTGTATTCAATTTTCTCACGAATCTGGACAAAATTCTAATTTTTGTGAATTCAAAAAATTTCAACGAACAAATGTAACTAACTACTTCCGTTTGCTTGTACTGATATTACAAATACTATATATATCATATAAGTATATAAAGCAGATATTTAGGTAGTAACTTATAATACCTAATAGATACAATTTGTACTAGTTAGAAAAAGTATCAGTTGAGTTCCTGATATTTAAAAATTTAAAAATATACTACTTGTAACCAACTTGCCAATTTGCCAATTACTTTTACTTTATTTTAAATTTAACTATTTAATTAATTAATTAATTAATTAATTGTCTATCTACAGTATATATGTATCTACATATACATAGATAGAATTTTTAATAAGAAGTATAATAAACATAATGCACTACATTGTTTTGACTTATTTTATTACCGTTTAGATTATTTGTCATTGTTCATTTGTTATCTAAAATAGACATACCTAATAACATACTTCAAACGTACCTACATTTATGTATTTTAAATTAATGAGTTATAAAGGAAATAAAAATAAACTCAGAACTGCATGCGTCATGTCACCGAAACATTTGATACTGACATGACATGGATTATGTAGAACACAAGTACTTATTACTTACCTATATATTTCATATTACATACCTGCTTATATGTTTTGTACTAGTTTGGTCTAGTAATTGTGAAATTGTGAATTGTATTGTACTACAGGGGTACTTGAATAGGTAGAAACAAGGGATATATTCGGGGAAAAAAATCGAGAAATAAATGATAGGCACCCATAAATAAAAGTGTGACCGAGCATATGTTTTGACATGGGAGGATATTTATTTATTGAAAATTCATTTGTGATGATGATGAAGAATAAGTTGGGGGATTTTTAGAATAATGAAATTAATACACTCTGTTACGCTATTACAAAAGGATAAAAAAACTAAAGGTATTACATATTTGGCTTTGGCTTTTGGTCCAGATGATCCATTTTTTTCTGCTGGGGTTAATATTTAATTTATAATAAAATTTTGAAATTTACTTTGCGTGAGGCTTTCACATCACCACATATCAATAAATGAAAAATAAGGGTCGTAGCCTCCCTTCCAATTTACCCTGTAAATTTTGTAAAAATAAAATGATAAGGCACACATGCTTTCATTATTTGCCCCAATTTTGATGCACTTAATAAGTGATCTTATCTTGAAAAATGCTCTGTAGTCGAATCTTCTTTTCCCTTGATCAAATACTGATGTTACAAATTTATGTAGGGTACTTACTTATAGCAGGGTACATAGTAAAGACACCTTTTTTACTCCATTTTTTGGAAACTTTAGCTTGTTAGCTAGAATTAATGAGAACATGTCAAAATCTGCTACTTGAAATAATTTTTTTCTCTAGAGCTTGCCTATTCAATAAAAAACTAAGTTCTGGATTTCTTTTGAATATGCTTAATGTACTAAATAAAGTCGTAAACATAAATAGAAATACCTACCCTTATAAAATAATGCTGATGTAGAACAGTACAAGTACCAGGTACCCAACAGTCCACGTCTACAGCACAATTGCACCCATTTATCTACAAATTTTCAATAGTAGAGTAAGTTATTACAAAGTTCTTCTCAATAGATATTATGCAATGCAAGACAAGAGTAGTTAGAATAATTTGTGACTACAAGTTCGTCCTTTTTTCAAGTGTTTCACAAAAGTAGATTTGTTAATAAGCAATTTGTATACAAAAAGCATCAGATCATCTACAATCTCAAATTAAGTACCTATGCCTACTTTTAATGATTTAGAAAAAACAGTACCCAGTGCCAGTGCCAGTGCCTTATAGTACCTACATATACATAGTATAAGTAGGTACGTTATGCATATGAGTATATTATCTGTATGTAATAAAAATAGTGCACAATAGATTCTATCAAGTGTAGGTAGTAAAAACAGACAAAATAATCTGTATACTAACAAGGGATTTATTAATAATGTTGTTCCCAGTACAGTACCAGTACCAGTATTTGCATATTTTCTCTATTAGCAAAATGTTTAAAAGAGATCATAATGTTCTATCTGATGGTAAATGCCTAGGTATTTGAGCAACAAAGGGGTCGTTAGATAATAAAATGCGAGGAGTCAAGAGATAAATATGATCCCATTAGAAGCTTATGAGATGTGAGAGATCATAAAAGAGTTTTTAAATCGGAGGAAAAATAGTTTTGACGATTAGTCTTTACAAATCGGTCTCAGCAGGTGGATTAGGCAGACGTTGAGGACTCGAAAAGGGGTATAAAATACGCCAGAGGAGGGATAACATATACACATACATTACATATCCTAATCCTAAGGTATACTATATATTGTGTAGGTAAATCAGTAGCTGTAGATTTGAATCTTTTTTCCATTTTTTACCATCGGATCGGATCGGAGATCATTAATGAGAAGCGAGCGGGTTTCCTTGTCCTCGTCCAGATCATCTGCTCTTCTTTCACGATTTCATCAATGAGCTTTAACTCGGAGCTAACTAAAACTAAATGGGGGTTCTCTTTTTGTGTAACCTCAGCAAATTCTATCATTAAATTTTTGAATTGCACCAGAGAATACCGAGCTTCATAAGTATAGGACAAAACTTATACAGATACTTAAATTTACTTATAGGTACTTATACTACCATTGAATGGTAGTTTATACCTTACGTACATACGCATACCTATACCTATATGAATTTTTGGGGCTGAAAGGGTGAGTATGTTTTGGATAATTTCATTTAATGCTTCCTCACATCATAAAAATTCGAGCTTACAAATAAACAAATTGAGTACGAGTTGACGACGAATGCCTTTATTATGCTGGATTGGATGTGCATACTTTAAGCGAAGGGTTGTTCCTAGCATTTGTTCCATTTGTTTTGTACTGTACATACATTACATACATACTGGTATTTCCTCTATTGATACTGGTATGGTCGGTAATTAGCAATGACATTTTTCAACAAGGAAAAGAATTTGACATATCCGAAAAATTCAAAACTTTAGTACGTACACTACGAATAGGCAAATTTAAAGTACCCAAAAACATAGTAGGTAAAGTACTTGTAATGGACCAGCTAAAATTTATGTAAATACACAAGTACAAACAAATAAATAAAATATTCAAGTACTACCTATCCGAATGCATAGATACTTGTACATACTAGTATTCTTTTTACTACAGAGCGTGTATGTCCTAGAATTTATAATGTAGGTACATAGGTACTTATATATGTATAGAATACCTACATATCTTAACAGACCCTTCCGGATCCCGGATGGGAATACAATAAATCAAATCAAATGTTATTTTAGAGTAAAAAGGAGGAAGTACTTCTTGCACAAACCAGACAAGTGCAGTGTCACCGAAACCAAAATTTAGAAAATAGCACTTTTATCATATTGATAATACCATATATATGTACCATTATATGTACTTGCATAATACCTGCCTTCTGGTACTTACTAGACTAGTTAGGTAGTTAATTTATACCGGGTATTTTTCCGGTCGTCGATGATATTCAAGTCTCGGCACTTAATCAACTTTCTAGCCTAACCCTGTCTACAGAACAAAAACAACAACAATAAGCCTGATATAGGTACTACCCATTGTTATACTTGTACATAATACAACTAATATCCATTTTTCTAAAAGAGGAGTTCTCTTTTAAACAGTTTAAACCCAATTATCTGAATCATACTGTACTATGTATTTAAATATATAATTTTAGTCATCAGCACAATCACAATGACCCGTGCTACAATTGCGAAAAGTAGAAATTAGATCCCTATTTATTGCTTATTACTTTATTATTAATCTCAAGTATCAAATTACCAAATTAAATATCAGTAGGAATCCTATTCAGTATAACTGATAAGTTAAATACAAAAGATGCTACTATGCACATTTACAAATCATAAAATTCTTTCCATGATAAACCAGAAAAACTATAATAAAAGCTATAAAAAGAATAAAAATCTCATTTTTTAATTTCTCTGTCTGGCTGTTGTTTTAATATATACTGTCCTGTGGTGCTTAAATAATTTATAATATGACCACTGACCACTGGACGGACTGTTGTCCGATCTCTGTGGTCTGATATGAAGTCTGTTGAAGAATACTTTTTTAAGAATTCCTACTAATCACATTTTTTTAATTTAAAGATATAGATATATAGATATGTACTTACATTATGCATGTGCATGAGTATATCAAAAGCTAAAGTTAAAAGTAAAACTTAAGTAATAATATATGCTCTACAATATACCTATATATATCTATACATATAAGTATTCTTCAGATATTTCGAAGCCAACAATTTGATTTTTTTTTCAAACTGAATTTAAAAATGTTTGGTACTAGACACTAGTTAGTTAAAGGGCCAAGGGGTAAGTGAAGATTCCCTGGAAATTCTCTTCTGAAAGATAGAATTATTACCCCAATATATATGTATATGAGATGTGATGATGAGGGCGTGTAAGAAGCCCAGGTTCACCTTATAACAATAGTGAAACTGAAACAACTGTAGAATTCTCATAAGTACCAGTACCTAGATCTTACATGTACACATTTTAAAATTAAATATAAACCTAACCCCTGGAGAACTTTTCAAATTTCCTAAAATTTATAGATACAAAGTATACTATTAAGCATGGTATGATACATATCTAATACATACCTACATAAGTACTTATATTAGAAGCAGTACATTGTTGGTAAATATTCATATATTCAGAAGAAATAAATAATAATTTAGTTTCTGGGCGGAGGACTCACTTCAGATGGACTACTACTGGTTTCATAAACTCGAGACTGGGAAAAGAACAATTTCGAATTTCGAGAGCGAACAAACTGCCCACCTCAGTTAATGGGCAATAGATAATAATAACTAATATTTAATAACTAACATGAAAAGCCTCATCTCATCTCATAGTTCATAGTCAGAGGCTGGATAACATGCATGATAGGAGTAGAAATGCTAGTAATAATGGCCAGGTGATCAGAAGAGATGATTGCTCGGATAATTTACACCTGGATGCCTCGCCTTGTGCACCTAATTCACCCTTTTTTTAACTTTGCGTAATTCCAGAATGAATCTTCCTCCTACTACTGTTACTACCCTACCAAAATAAACTCACTAACTTACCCCAAATGAAATGTACCTACCTATAGATATTCCAAACAAGTTTCTCGTGTGCACAATTACTCTGTACTTGTATGAGTATGTAATTCTATGTACACACGATACTTACAAACAATAATAGTATTACATATATATACTCAAATTAATAATTGTTGTAAAAATGTACGTTATTTATAAGAGAATTAATGGTTATTCTGACCTGACTATTATGGGTACAAAGTATGAATGTACTATGAAAGATTCAGATTACACTAATAACAACAATTTAAGTAGTAGTCATAAAATTAATGTTCAACTACTACAGATACTTACAAAACTAATAAAACTCTTTAGTTTTACGAAGACAAAGTATGAAATACTCATATATATCTGTAGCAGATAGAATTTTTTAAAGGGTAATTCCAGAGGCCAATTAACTCTGACTACTTTTTCTTACTGGCATAGACTTGGTTGAATAACAATTGCTACCAACTTACTCTCGACGAAATGTGCAAGGACCCTTAAATCATTTTCTTTATTTATTTTCTAATTTCTTAAACACTTCGATACTCTTACCTTGCAATACTCTGACCTTATAAATAAGTAATATACCCTACCTATATACCTACTATTTATTTATCTAGTATATATATAAATTATAATATAATAAATAATATATAGGTGTACCATATTAACCCCAACCCGTATTTACTTTTTGTTGAATTTTAAGATTAGGATTAGGAATTAGGATGGGAAATAGGAATAGGGATAGGGAGATAAATGTATAGATATAATGCATTTCTACCTATCAGCTCTAACATATCCTTAGATGCTGATTATGATAAAAAGCGATATATTAAGTACCCTACCATATAAGTAATAAGTACCTATAAGAATTAAGAATAAAATAAACTTAAAGTTTTCTTTAGAAAGTTATCATAATTAATTGAAAATAATTTTAAATTTTAACTTACCCCAACATAATAAAAATCTTAATTCTTGATTTTCGGTATTCATTCTATTCATACCTACTTCATACTTATTTAATAGATTAATTATTTGTAGTTGCGCGTTGTATAAAAGAACTATGTGATAGTATCTATTATGTAAATATTATTATTTATGACTAAAATTTTCCTCAAACATTTTATTTTGTTTTTTTACAAAGTATTTCAGAGTCAGAGCCCATAGCAGATCAGCAGATTTTTTTAACACTAGTAGGTAGGTACTAACTATAAAAATAATACCCTACAGATATTATCCTTAATATATAAGAAATAAATAAATGGTTCAGATTCAGATTCGGATTCAGTGTAGAAATAAAAGTATTGTATAAAGTACCTATCTATTATACAATGCAGTTGCAGTACAGTATGGTAAACAGAAACGAATGTAGAATATTGGAATCTAACTTATATAATATCAATATGTAACGTAGGCGTAGGTACATAATACTTATTTTTTTAATATCCATTAATTATTATTCAAATCCTAGTCTTTCAAATATAACTTTCAACTTGGTACCAACAATTTCATTACTTAAATAAAGGAAAAATTAAAGTAGGTACTTATACTACTAAAACTACTACTAACTAGGCACAATAATTGTTAATTGTAAGTTACGTATATCAGTAGATGTATCTATAATTATTATTTTAACAAAGCTACTTTACTGTAATTAACTGGCACCTTTAAATAGTATAAAACTTTATCTAATTTAAAAAGTTTTCGATCTGGATCTGGATCATGAAACTGGGATTGAATTCTAAACTCTAACCATAAGCATGCATAATGAAAATGAATACCTACATAGCCAGGGCCAGGAATACCTAGATAGAAATTGTCTGCTGTAGACCTGTATTCTTGGAGTTCCATGGCATGGATTATATTATGACATCAAGAGAAGGTGATCCAGAAAATAACAGTAAATGAATTTGGATCTGAATTTAAAAGATGCAAATCCATAAGGACCTCCCCCCTCCCCCCAAACCTGGGGCATCCTAATGTACAGTCCCAACTAAAGCCAAAATCCAAATCCAGACATAGCAATTAACCCCAAAAATTTTTTTGCATTTGATTTTGTATGTCGCGTCAAGCTGTCTGGCTTCTGGTAGCCCTAATATCAGACTCGTTAAATTGAAAGCGGCTCGGCTTTACATTTATACATTTATTTGACATTTAACATTTAACATTTAACATTTACCTACTTTACTTACTTTACAATTACATCATAATATTATAATTCATAATTATAATCATGTCATACGTCTTCTGATTATTTTTTTGTATTTTTCATTGTACCGTGTAAATCAATTTTTGCTCTTTCTTTTCTACTTTCTGCTAATGAGTTTTGACCATTGACATTTTGAGTATGTACCAACTTTTGTGATTCATTGTAATAGTTCTAAAGTTATTTAAGAAAAGTACCTTTGGTCATAAACCTAAACCTAGTGATTACGATTTAGTAAGTTAGTACCCCTACTTATGCTTATGTTAATAAAACTCAATAAAAAACTTTTAAAAAGTGACTACGCATAATATGGCCCAATATCTCGTGACCTCTGTTACTTATAAAGAACAATTAAGTGTCCAACACCTTGTGTTCTCCAACAAATGGCAAGTTCGTAGGCATACGAGGAAAGGAAGCACTTGAAAATTTCGTCAAGAGGCCATTGAACCCACTGGAAAGGAAAGGACTCGAATAATAATAAAAGCGAAAGGTAAAATTTAGTAAAGTAGGGAGTAGGGACAATGGACATGGTCAGGTACATTTTCATAAAATCTAAATTAATCCCAGACAGTCTCAAGTCTGCTAAGATCCTAGACTGACGATTTTAAGTCCTATTATTACCTATACTTATTTATAGCTTATTAACAATTGATTCAAAGCTCATAGTTCATAAACATTCATTTTATTTTATTTACTCTATACTTTTATTAGTTGAGTTGAGATTTCTTTAAATAAATATAGTTTACTAATGCTAAATGTAAGTGTAAATCATTATCTTACTATTGCATTGTCGATCTCGACTTTTAATTTGATTTTTGTAATATATTTCACAGATTCTTCTTCCTCCAAATACCTGCAGTACATACAGTCGCAGTACCCTACTACTCCAATTGTGTCATCAATCTAAACTAGCTGTAATTTTACAACACAACTTCATTCTTTATAAATATCTCTTCTCCTTGACTGGGCAGTGCGATGGTAAGTACTTATTTCATAAGGATTTATAAATATGTAACATAACTAGGTATTTTAACATTTTAATCTCTACCTATAAAAAGATTTTCATTAAAAGTTGAATAAGATTATGAGGATGAGAAGGCATGATGATTATGATATTATGATTCACAATGAATAAGGAACAGTAACTTAGCATGGTGTAGTGTTTTATGGTGTTGTAGTCGTAGGTATTATATTATATTTCAGGTTAGATTAGGTTATATCTTGTAGTCAAGACCCTGCCACTGTGACTGATGAATAAAGGTACTTATCTAAAATAGTAGGTAAAATATCAAACTACCTATAATTTTACATTGATTTTACAAATTATGAGTAAATAATTGTGTGTCGATTCGCATTTTATTAGAACATCAAGCCTGTTTTATTTATAAGTATGTATACCTAATCTTCTCTAGGTAAATTACTAGGATTTTAACAGATACTGATTCTGAATCCTGAAGATGAGTCATTTAAGTTAGGGTACTTTGTGGATATGAAGCTTTGCTCTGATTTATCTTTAAATCTTCATCGTTTATCCTTTGCAAATTTTAAGATTTACTAATGAAATTACCCAATGACAACAATCGTGTTTCAATGACTTTATATAAGTTATTTAATTATTTAAGTAACTGAGCGTTAGGAATTCAAAAAGCAGGGTAGTTTTAAAAATTATTTTTAGAGATTCATTTCATTCCTTATAAATTCAGAAAATTAATTTGTTGCTCATAAAATGTCATATTTATTAAATTAAACAGCACAGTTTACAAGCCATTGTATTCTAATTAATTAATTTTAACTCGTAACAAGAAAATTGTCAATTTTTGTAACTTTTTGAGTCATATTTCGCCGTACAATTGTCCCAATCATGTCATGTCATACCATTATTGAGGTACGGTTTGCATTTATATTTATAATAATAAAATGTAAATCAATCGGTATGGTCCACGCTTTGTAATTTGTTGATGTAGATCTGTAGATGTAGGTCTCGTATTCGTATGTACATATTAGATGGGCAATAGGAACAGAAATACAGTTGGTAAGTAGGTAGTAGGTATATAGAAACTGGAAAAATGTTAGCAGTCATAGTCATTTATTATTTAATTTTGAAATAGCTGTCACAAAAAGCTCATCGTCTTTTAATACTTAAAAAAATTGTTAAAAATTGTCACAATGGTTCCTCGTATATGCTTGTATTGATAAGTATGTATCTACATTCTAAATTCTACATCTACTTCATACTAACCTTTAATAAATACTAAAAAGGGTTAAAAAAGGATAGAGGTAATTAATCCTATTTTTACATTATGTACCTACTTATAAGCATAAGGTATAGGTAGGGTACTTATAGGTCGAGTCATTCAAAATAAATAAAATAGATTTATATATGTAGTTTTGTATAATATGCGTTATTACGTTATACATGTTTTGACAAATAGTGCATTACCTACCAAAAAAGCTTTCAACTTCATAGCATACACCATTGTATAGGTTCTATATACGTAGTACGTAGTATGTACAAATAAGAGACTAGACACTATCATTTAAAGCATAGATATAATAATATGTAGGTAAAGGTTAGTTATACCCTTTATTAGTCTTTATACCTTCTGTATATGTTTGATGACAATAGGTAATAATATAGAAAAATTATACGGAATAAAAAATCATTTATAAAGAGAATAATGAAGTAAAAATAGTAAATTACGGCAACCACCACACCAAGCTAGCTAGTGACTGATGAGTATGGTAATATGTGTAAAATAATAGAACAAAATATTATTATTCAGTGGTTGTATGCATAGAAAATGATAAATGCTTGTTAGTTTGAGTTTGAGATTTATTCATTCAGAATTCAGAATAGCAAATAAAATAAAAATTTTAAAATTTAGAGAATAATCCAATGGTGGCTGGTGGACATTTTTCTTCCTTTTTCAATTCACGTTTCTCGGAGTTTTTAGTCACGATCCTTTAATTTATTCGCTTTTATTCTATTATTGTTACAATATATTATGTACACAAATACTACATTTATGATGTATGTTTTGCTATATTATTATATGATGTAGTATAAAGTAGTCACAGTGGTGAGTAGCTTAGCTATGTATTAGTTGTATTATATCGTATCAGTACAAAAGTCCAGTGCAGTTCATCTTCTGGGGAATTTTTTTAAATAGAATTGAAGTTGGATGCAGAATATGGAGACAGAATGAAATATGAGATTAGATACAGTGGATGTTTTTAAATTAGGGTGTTTGTTTTGTACTCGATGAGTCTTTTATATTATATATTTACATTTATTAAACTTGCGTCCAAGAGGATAAATCTGAATACTGCTCGACCAGAGTCCGAAATTGATATAATAGCTCTAGTCATTTACTATTGATAAAAATTTAAAAATTTACACCTAATAAACTGTGTGACCGTGCAGATTTTTAAAAAAAGACCCCTCTTGACTTGACTTTTGACTCTGTTGTGGAGAATAGAAAAGTTGTTGGTAGAGCTTAGAGTAGCGATGAAAAGCCATTTCAATGAATTTTTTCTCTTGAATATTGCATAATATACATACTTACATGGATGATATTTTATCTCTTTTAATTTTTACACTATGAATTAATGACTTCTATTATCTTCACCATTTTATTTATAGGTCTGCTTTTCCTTAACTTTCAGTCAGACTTTGATACTCTTTGATTTGTGCCACACTAATACGAATAAACTAATCTTAAGGCTGCATACTGCATACAGCTTTTATTATGGTATATTATGCTATATCATTAAGAATTATTTAATATTTAAAATTTCTTCTCTAAAAATATAAAAGAAATAAATATTGAATTAAACGAAATTCTAGTACTTAAAAAAATATTTACAACTAACCTCGAAAAAAGAGCTATTTATCATTTGGTTTTTGTTTAGTTTTATTAATCGTTATTTATTTAATTTTTAATTTTTAATTTATTTAATATTACTATTACTAATTACATTACAGATATTTTGATTTTAATCTTAACTTTTGATTTTGATGCATTTAGGTAATTAACATCCTGTTAATATTTTGGTTGATTTGACTTTGCATATAGGTAGGTAGATGATAGGCTGCGGAACTTTCAGGCGTTATAAATGTTTAAGATGCGGGTGTAAATTTAAAGAAATAGTTTATACGAAAATGTGTGAAATTCTATAAAATTAAATCAAAATAGGAGTTTTATAAAGTTTTAGGCATGCTTAAGACTAAGGATAAGACCATATTATTTGCTCTTATTATTATTATAGCTAGAATCCTTCGCAATTTCCTATATCAAAGTGCCAATTTAAAGTGAATATCGATTACCAGTAGCTACTTATACATAATAATTATATCTTTTAGGTAGTGGTAAGTAACGTAGCTTGACTTTAGATATTTATTAGTTATTTCTTATTATTATTATCTATCATGCTACCTTATTGAGATATTATGAAAAATCGAGTTTTGTAATATTTTGCAAAAAATTTTTAGACATAATGTGCTCTTTAGAAAATCTCCAAAAATATATTTTATAGTTTTATTATAATTGGTTAACATCTAACATCCTAGTAGGATTGTAGTAAGTAATAGTTTACTCATTATAGGTAAATACATTTTTATTTTTAAATTAGCTTAGTTAGTAGGTAACTTCAATTTAGTAAGTACCTACATCAATAAGATAGTTTTGTTGAATTTGTGGCTAGGATTTGGATTTTGGTCTGCTCTTGTTCGCTTGGTACTGATAAACTCATCTGGATGTAAACTGTAGACTGCAGTAGATTGAAATTCGTATGTATGTATGTACTTACATATTATGTTGGTAGTCCATACATAAAGTGTATAGGTAACTAAGCTGCTTGCATTATTTATAACATTTATTATCCCCTTAGCAAACCTACTAAGCTAGCTCCTGACTCGCCAGCAGAGTAATTTTGTTGGTATCACATCACAAGCATATTCAACGGTCATTCTTGCATTAGTTTTCCAACTGTGAGGATTCCCTCGCTCGAGTTCTTCCCTTCAAATTTTTTGGGCACTGTGAGAGAACGAAAACCCTTTACACCTTTATACATTTACTGGTACTCTATTGCTGTATTATTTAACTGACAAATATTATTTTTGTGAGATTATTACTACATAAATACTAATTTTAAGTAAAAAGTTGGATTCCAGAATATATCAACTTTAGCGAAAACAATCCTTGAGTATTTATCCATTATTAAGGTGAGACTCGAAATTCTTTAAATTTGTGTTATTTTCCAATTATAGTTTTTTTTATTAAAATGTTAAAATTATTTATCGGTAGATTTATCAATAGACCAATAATTAGCAATTATTAAGTAGCAACTTATCTTTTAATCACCTATAGTATAGAAGGTAAAATAATTATAACTAAAATAATATTAAACTCAAAAGGGGCGTTTCGTTCATATTTTATTTATATGAGTAAATTAATTGAAAATATAGAATTTCATGGAATATAATCTCCAACAGATTCTAAAGAGTCGAAATACTGAATTGGGGAATTTAATGATACTTGTTACATTTGTTTTAATATTCCAATGGATTTATTTTAATATTTTCAAATCACTAATCAAATCGAAATTGTCAAAATTTTAAAATTATTGTAGGTAGATACCATATATTATAATATATTTTATATTATACTCGATTGTGATAGGTGATCCTTAATTCCTAGTGCCCACATACTAGTGAGTAGTAAGGTAGAAAGAAAGTTGCGTTATTTATTGTATTCTTTTTTCAACTTAAAGCTTGGAATTATTGGCCGTTAGAATCATTGAATATATGAATGGTTTCTTCTGCCACTCATTCATTAGTCCCTTAACATTAAACATTCTGATAAACATAAGTATTAGGTATATGTATTCATATCCATATATTCGTGCGTTTCATAATCAAAGTCAAGTAAAAAGAAGTCGTATTTCTAATAAAATGATTAAAATTGATAATGTTAGTAAGAGATAATTTTTTCGAGTATCAATACTTTTACTTACCTACTTATTGAAAAATTTCTAATCATAAATATGTGGGTAACTGGTATATGTATCTAGATACATATCTACATATTATGTATCTAGGTACACTATTTTTTATTTCTTACTGCTTACAGATAATTATTATAATTCACAATTTCTGAAAAAAGATATTTTTTTTTTCAGAATTCTGAATCCAAATTAGATTTAAAAACTATGAAAATGCAAGCAGTAGCTGTAATGGATCAGCCTAAAAGAATCGGTGGATTAAAAATGAATGATTTGTTTCGAAAGAAACTACAAGATCAAATACACCCTGGGCACAAACAGACAGTTATATCCACTAAAACTGTTCCTCGATGTCTTTTTGGGCCACCAGTTGCTGCCGAAAATGATGAGCTAATTAATAGGGTTTATGAAGTAAAGGCAAAAAGTTTTAATAAGCGGTGGAACTTTAATATCAATAATAATAATGAAAATGAAAATACAACATTACCTCCAATATCTTCCGAAAAAATAGCTTCTGCTGTCGATGACCAAAAATTCATATGGAATGAAGTAATCAACTCTGAAAAGTCTACCTCTTGTGTTGCCCCACTTTTCTTTGCTCCTATTGAAGATATGCAAACAGAGGTATGAAACTTGATACACCTAACCTAACTTTATAAAAAATATATAGCTTATTTTATTATACTTGTATTAATATTTCAAATACTTTTGATATGATATTTCCATTAGTTATCACTTATCAGCCAGAGTACATTATTGCCCTGATTAATTTATGAAATGGTATCTCGTGCTTATGTTAACTTTTTTGGTTTTATTTATAGGACGTGTCTATTCCTAATCAACGAACTGAGGGTTGTGAGAAATTAATAAAAGCATCTTATCCTGAGATCATGATAGAAGATAACTACCCTCAATCTCAGTTTATTCAAGCATTAGAAGCAGAAACTCTCTTATCACCGTCGTCGCCTATGACTTCTCCAGAATCTCCACTTTCTACTGAGCATAACTATGGTACTCCACCATCATCACGAATTAGGAGAGGAGTTTCATCTGAATTACAACTTGATTCTAATACTAAAGTAGCAAAACTTGAAAGTCCCGATACTCCTGTTACTATGAATGTTGTAACGCCAAATTCACCAACAATACAACAAACTCGCTTCCAATATCCACCTATTCAGCGTCAAACCTATATAACAGGTGAGTCATTGTTAATACATTTCCTCTTAAGCCCAAACCTTAAACATAATTCCATAAATAGGAATAGGTTACATTGCTACACTACAACTATAATAATCTTTTCTTTTTAATCAATATTGTGCTTTATTACCCTTGACCTAGAGACTTTACTATTATAACTCTATAGCATATTTTTTTTACTCAAGGCTATGAATAGATATTTTTATTTATTTTTTCCCAAAATATGCGATAAATTTTCAAAAAAGGTATAACTAGTAACTATAAGATAACGAGTATCAAGATTAAGGTACCCATATATGTACTAGTAAGTTAGTTCCTATTAGCTATTTCTTTCAAACTAAGCCAAAGTTTATAGCATTTTAAAAGATAATAGTAAGTGTTTGCTCATATATAGAAATTGGAGGGAGATAGATATTATTGTTATTTTTACCTTTTAGGTAGCATAAACATGTAGCTTTTTTTACCTGAAAGAGAGTAAAAATTCCATATTAATATCCGCAAAATCCAATAGGAATAAATAAGAATTTTTCACTTTACCTATATATATTATTGCCTTATGTACTATTTATTACAAGTTACTATTATGCATTGTATTATTGTGTACTAGTACAGATACCATAGTATGAAGTATGTAGAACATAGGTACTTTGTGGTTTATAGCTTGCTTTGCAACTTAATATTAGACAAGTAAATAATAGCTATAGGCAAAGAAGAATTCATTTCGTTTTGAATTTTGTACATGTTCAATATTTAACTACCACTACTTGAAACTTACTTAACCTAATCTCTAATACACCATAAAATTTACAGAGGATTGTACAAAAATACAAATGGTTAATAGTAGAGACTACTTACTATAAGATACATATAGGTATGTAACATGCATGAATATGTAATATCAATATTACAGTAGTAGTAGAAGTAAACATATTATTATTCAAATGTGGAAAAAGAGTGACAAGGTCATTATAAAGCGGGAAATTACCTACATATTCGCAAATCGCATTCACTCACAAATAGCATCTCTATCTTTTGCATTGTTTGATTATGACCTACAGAGAGATATATGATATAGAGTAGGTAGTAGGTCCTATTACCTATATAAAATATCCAGTTTTTCTATTTGATGTAGGATTATTACATTAGCCAAAAAACCACCAGGAAGAGTGAAGTACTTTTATATTGAATGGTTTTAATAGTAAAGATATAGCCTAAACAAACCATAGCTAGCTTAGCTAGCTACTTAACTTTTACATCTCGTTTCATCTAGTCTGGTTTGAGATCTGTATGCTCTGTATTATGTTAAATCCTACTCTATGCTGTATACAGTACCTAGTAGGTAGTAACTAGTAACTCTTTATACAGTAATCTAGCTATTTAATGCTTATAAAAGTGTGCTCTTTTATAAAGCAAAAAAATGCTTATGATATGAGTTATCAATAGGAATTTATTCCAAGGCGAAAATAACACATAATAAATAAATATCCAGAAAGATTATTTCATTAATTCACTATTAATTTAAGTATGCAAACTAGCAAAGTACTGATACTATGTGCTGCATATTTAGGTAATTACTGCTACGGCACTCTACTATTACTTTTTCAAATGTTTAAATAATTTATATTTATATGTCGATATGTAAAGGGTACCTAGATACAAAAGAAATAAATTTCCACAATTCATGTCATACTCATACTTTACTTGTAGCATAGGATTTGATATGTACTTACCTAAAAATATGAATTTATACAGAGAACAGGTAAAAATGAAGTTTAAGCTTGACTTTTTTTCTTAAAATATAAATTCTTTTTGACATAACTAGAGTAGGTAATAGGTAATCAAAAATATTATTTGCATATTAATATCAGTATTTTCAAAAACCCATATCTATAGATTTTAAGTATAGATTTATGCATTTAGCTAATACAAATGATAAAATAGTACTACATATCATATCATAATTGGTAATTCAAAGAATGCTCGACGAACTTAAATATTTTGTAAGTAAATTAATGTTATAAAGTAGGCAATATTTAGTTAACTAATAATAAATACAACAATTTACTATCTAGTACATACATATACCTACCTATATCTACAATTGACTATCTAGTACATACATATACCTACCTATATCTACAATTGACTACAATCTTTTCAGTATAAAAAGGTAAATTGAAGTAGGTAATATAAATTATAAATATCAATCTAGTACTTACCTACTGATTACTGAAAGGATCCTGATAAGAACATATTCGTAGGTAATAGGTATTTATAAGTATATTATGCACATAGAATGAAAGAATTAACAAGCTGTCTTATATATTTTGTAAATAAAGCAAAGTACCTACCTGTAAAATATTTATTTATATTAATTTATTTTTACCCTCCTTTTATTCTATTCTTTTTCAGGTTTCGACTTGTCGTTTTTTCGAATGATAATGTGATTTTTCTCTTACAGTTTACAATTTTTTAGCTCGCATCTTTGAATCTTAATAAGTAGGTAGGTATTAAATCATAATTAAATGACTCATGTTAAACTGTTAGATCATACTTGTACTTTTAGAAACTATTTATTTTGAACGTTAAATTTTCATAATTTCTTTCAAGATCTAGATATTATAATTATAATACGCTATATCTGTAAAAATTCATAATCCATACTATTATAGTACTACTACATGTTAGATTTTGATTTTCACTTGTGAAGAGTTCGTCATTTATTAAACTGGCTGCATTTACTATACTACCTATACGAATAGTAGTAGGGTACATAACTTGTCAAGTATCAACATCAATATTTCATAGTTTATAAATTAATTTTCATGATGGTTACATCCTTTTATTAGTAATCATTACACTTACTAAATTATACAAGTTACAAGTAGTACATATATTATGTAGTATGTAGTGTATTGGTATTGAATATATCGGTTATTACGCAATTCTTTTTATCTCTTTCTTGTTTGCCTGCTAAATATTTGTACATTCAAAAGCATTTAGCATACTGCAAAATTATACTACAAAAAGAATATTTATTTCATGAGTATACAAAAGTCTTATCTAAAGCTTGTCAAATTACAACTACGACTGTGATCATCTATGTAGTATACAGTATAGGTAATAGGTATGTAATAATACCCTATACAGCATAAATAGTAATAAATAAGTTATCCAGAGACCTTATTAATAGTCGAATTATATAAAAATTATTTTACAAGCATTTATCCTACTCTAACATGTTAAATCATGATCTATCTCATTTTGATTCTGATGTTGAATAAATACATAATACATATAGTATCATCATCATATGTATCATAATCATAATCATGAGTCGTGTTGAAATCGTCGTTAGTAAAGCACTCTTCGGCTTTTTATATGTTGATTTGGAGGGATTTTTTTAATTCTCTTATGGATCTATAATAATATTACTAATAAAGAAGTAAAAACAAGGGCCAATAATCCGCACTTCGCTGACTTTATGAATAGCTCTACTAATGTACTAGTAATGTAGTAAGTAGTCATATATAGCATTACCCTTTAACGCCATTAAATTGATTACTTTAATTTATGTGAAATGAATCTTTACATGTTATATCAGCTCAGTTTGTTTAAAAAGATACATACATGATACATGGGTACTCTTCTTTTGGATAATAAAATATGTAAAATAATTATACCTTGGGTAATTTAGGCAATTTTTTTCTAACTCAAACTAAAACTTACCTATGTCAATTAATTAATTTAGTAATTGTGATTGTGAGAATCATAATTTGTATTCGGCCGTATATACAAAGTGATACAAAGTGTAGGTATGGGTTATGTTGTAAGTTGTGAATGTAATGTGATATTAGCATTAAAACAATACCAAGGTACGCTTATTGTCTCAAATTTCAATCGGTAAAGGAATCTTCAAAGCTAGCGAAAAATATATAATTTTTTTTATTAACTTACAAAGCATATTATTTTAATATATGAATGTACTAGTGCTTGTAAACTCTTTGTAAGATCAAATGAAAGTAGGGAGTACAGTATAAGGTTTTTAATTTTAAATCAACCGTAGCATTTATCTAGAATAAATCTAAAATATTTGAAGCGATTAAACTTTGGTTCGTTAGAGTTAGATGAGACGGTTTAAATTTAAGGAAAACCTAGAAAGGAAATGCATTTCCATTTATTTTAACCACAACCATATGTGCATTTGTTTTAAGTTTACATTATTTAGCATTTTTGGCTGGCATTGGCTTTCTCCTTTTGGACCCCTTATTTTTACTTAATAATTTAATAGTAGCCACTAGCAGTATAGGCTCCATGTAATTGTAAAAATATCGTAATATTACTATTACTGCTCGTAGATAGTTGTAAGGTTATAGTAGTAGACGTTGAGAAGTCGTGAAACGGTCCGATTTCAATATAAGTCCTGTCCCTGACTTGTTTAAAGAACTTTTTGTCCCTTCAAAATTCAATAAGGATTATTCTATATGATATGATAACCTTTTAACTCTGGTTTTGGACGTCTTTTTGGGCATTTGTCTTAAGCAGTCTGAGTCTGAACCCGAGCAGTGAGGCTAATATATTTACTATTGATATGTATTTCCGAGTATACTCTAACTAACCTACAAAAGTATACATACTCTCAAGTATCAATCAGTTGAAATCGGCATTTATATTCATTTCTATTCCCTTAATATTTATATTCCTTTTTATTCAAGTTCAAATCTTCAGTCCAAGTCTCCAGAAATATATTAAATTAGAAGCATATAGAATCTATTCCACATGACTTGACTTACTTTTTCTCATAATTTGTGTAATTTATACTCTTTTAAAGACTGCTTACAATTTAAAATTTAATGCTTCCTTCTTTTGATTTCACCCTTATATGTAGTGTACAGTGTAGTCTACATAATGTAGATTAATACTTAGGTAGATACATACATACCTTATTCTTAATATGTGTACTTATATTTTTTCTTTTTATTTTGTAGATTATTGTAGAAGCAAAAAAGTTGGTCGAGCAAAGAAAATTTAAACTACCTCTTAATTCTCAATAACCCGAAACAAGTCCCTATAAAACGCAACCAATGGTCCGGAAGGAAACAACGACTGAGTGTAATGTATATAATTAATAATTACTATTTTAATACAGATACCTACTATTTACTATATATAATATAATAAGATTAGTCATTATACCTTATATACAATCGTAACGTTTAGTAACTATTTGAAAGATTTTTTATTTGCCTCTTCTTCATATTAATTTGCCTATTTATGATTAAAAGTACTTACTTTCTCATTAGAAATGGTAATATTATAAACAACTGATAAGGATAGGAAAGATAATTAATTTTCAAATCAAGTCTTAAATAATTTAACTTTACATATTCATAAAAATAAGGTATAATATTGTTAGGTTTGTGATTGCATATATTATATGTAGGTAAGCAACTTAACTTTAGTATATGCATATATTATCAGTAGGTACTTAGGTAGTAATTAGTTAATTTCAATTAATTTTACTTTGACGAAAATATTAAAATTAATCTCTCACTTTTAAATAATTACCTACTAATTATTTTATGGTTTAATACATTGAAATTATGGCCAGTCTATGCTTGTTATGATTCTAATTATTTTTATAGCTAAAATATGTAGGTACATAAAAAATATTAAGTTGATATGATTTATGTTATTGAAAATATTGAAGTACTTGCTATAGATTATCTTTTTTCTTTCTCTCTTTCAAATTCAATCAGATTTAATTAATCTAATTCTAGTCTCTTCGAATTGAGTCAAATAACACAACACAGTCTATTATTTTTAATTGTCGACTAATAGTACTTACTAATTACTAATTAATCAATTACTTACTTCTGAATAGTAGTAAAAATGTACTACTTCTAATTTGAGAGTTATTTATTCTGAATTCTAAAAATTACTCGTTTCTTTATGCTAAATGATTATATGATATAGAATTTCTACCTTAATACATATTGTAGGTATCTAGTATCTATGCACTTACTAAAAATGTTTGTTATTGTTAATACTGAACTGATATTTCATTTATAAAAATCTGAAAATGTTATACATAGGTAATCATTTTAGCCGTATTATCTCTATTATCTTTCTCTTATGTTTTTTCCATAATATGTATATCAGTACATATATGTTTAAGTTTATGAATGTAATACTATGTTTGTATGAGGTGAGATGAGAATACAAAAATAAAAAGAAAACGTATACTTTTTTTCTGCACAAAAAATTTATGTGTGTCAAGACTTTTTTTCCATAATCCTTGGTACTTGTATCAACAACAATTTTTTTCGACTTCTTCTTATTGTATTTTTATTTCCTAGATCCCTCCATTTCCCAGTAATTACTTTGTTTACATACATACCTAACTATAGAATAGGGTTGGATAGGACCCATTTATTTATCTTGTTTGCCAAATAGTTTCTTCATTAAGCACATAAGGACAAGGAAAGGTTTATGACGACGATCTTTCAAATACTGGTACGAGTATCAACAAATAAAATAATAAAAGATGACTGAAGGACAAGCAATTTTGCAAAAAGTGCGAGGGAAATCGAAGGCAGCTCAGTCATAAAGTGTTGTATGAAGAGTAAGGTAAGATAACCTTGGCTTCCTTCCCAATTTTCAATAACAACTTGAAAGATGACTCAAAGAATCTTACCCTATATAATAAAATTTACATTAACACACTTACTCTAGGAAGTTAGTATTTGTGCTGTATTAATATACTATTGCTGGATATTTACCTAGTATATTATATAGTCCCTACACCTACCTATAGAAGATGAGATTAGATAAAAGAAATGATGTAGGTTGTAGTATCAGTAAGTATTAAGTATAGAGTTAGTGTTTACATTTACAACACTTTGTTTGCAAAAAGATGAATGAAAGGAATTCTTGATTCTCCCTCGCTTTCACTCGCCATAAAACAACAAACAACTTTTTTTTTGCAAATTAGGGTTAATATAAGTAAATGGATACCTAAATATCACACCTATTTTAATTTTATTACTACTCACTGGATACTTTTTTTTATCTTATTAAGAATAAGCAAGTAATTTCTAAATACATACTTACAGCAGGTACATAACTAGAAACTTTTTTTATTTGATAAAAATACTGTAATGATAAAAGTAGGTACTAGGTACATTATTCAGAGCCCGGACAAAAAAGGCACTTAAAATGCAAAAAAGGCAGACTTAAAAGGCAGCTAAAAATGGCAAAAAAGGCACATAAAAAGGCAGTTAAAAATCAAATTTTAAAGATAATTTTT